>JARHVA010001732.1:295000-372500 GCA_037957365.1 Torreya grandis
CCTCTAAAACTTTCATTCCTTGTGACTTAACCCTTCCATTCTATTATTACACACCTACATCAGTCTTACTATCTATTTCAAAGCTACTAAATATATTTCACAAGCATCTTCATACTCTCAATTCAGTCTACTTATACACAATTTAATTATATTAGATACAATTATTATCATAGTCAATACTAACCTAATATGGTAGGTATTAACCAACTCTTAGAAAGAGACATTTTCTAAATTTACCCATCCTTATAGTGTGTTGGTCATGTGAATATCAGCATAGTGTGTTGGTCATGTGAGGAATTATTTAATTGAATTCATATATATAAAAATCAAGGTATCATTCAAAAGGGGCTTGGGACTTATATGATATACTTATATACACTATTTTCTATTAGATAAGGTTAAAAAGTGGGATTAGGGTCCTATAACCTTACAAGAAATAAAATATGTTCAAAATAAAGAGAGAATGATGGACATAAATTAAAATCCCTAAGGGCCAAGAATAATGAGGTTGTATTTAGACAAAAGTATAACAAAAACTTACAAAAAAGGCACCAAGTTCAAAAAAATGAACTAACCAAAAAAACAACTAAATTTAGTGGTGAAATTCCTCAAAATTAGATTAGATAAGTAGTTTCCTACTAGTTTTATTGATCTTCTCTTTACTTCGAAATGTCTTTTAGTTATCTTATTCATTCCTAAGAAGAATATTTAGTTGTGATTTTATTATGGATTTCTGGTATCCTTTCCTCTAGTTTCTCATTATTTTAATTCCCATGTTCCTTTCTCTCATCCATTTTATACTTTAGCTTCCTTTTTTTGCTGAGAGGAGTCACTCTGATTTCCCCCACCTCTTTAGTGGTTTATGCCTTTCCTTCACCTAGTCCCATATGGGATTTACCTTCATCTAGAATCAAAATCTTATTCAATGTTTTGATTTCCTTGACCATTTTGGTACAAATAAATTTTTTCATGGCCAAATTTGTTTGGATTATTTCTAGATTACATTCCAACTCTTCATTCTTATTGTTTTTAGGGGTTTAGAGGGTTAAACTTTCAATATCCTTGGGTTCTTGGAAGTTTCCATCAAAACTACTTGTAGGGGTGGTTTTGTTGGTTTCTTCCTCTCCCTTAGAGTCATAAAATTCCTTTTCCTTCCCCCTTTTAGAACCCTCTTCACTATATTCCTCTGACTCTTCCTCCTCACTAGGAACATCAATGGATTCAATTACATCTTCCCCCACAAAGGTTCCCCTCTCTTCATGATTATCATAATGAGACATTTGTGTATGAGGTTTGAAGAAGGGTTTTCCTTTAAATTCATGATAGAGACTTCAATAGATTTAAGTAGGAAAAAAGTTAGACTAATATTATTCCCTTGAAATGATTCATCAACAAAAAATGATGTGAAAAGATAATCATATGATTACCTTCCAGGGTGATATATCTCATGATCTAGAGACATATCTTGGGCCACTTCCTTGGTAAATATACTCCAATAAACCCTTTTTGAGATAATGAAATTAGTTTGTCAATTTTGAAAAAAAATCATCAATTCATCCTTCCTTTTTTTTCCTTAAATACTTAAATCCTTTGTAACTCATGCCCATGATTTATCTAATTACCTCTTCAGTAATAGTGATGTTGAGGCCTCTCATCCTAAAAATGTGGTCCTTCCAACCTCTAGAAAAATATTTGGATATGGAGGATTCATGACCCATAATCCTTTCCATGGATTTAATGAGGCTACGTTTGGATAGTTTTTTCCAAACTTATGGATCTTTCTTTCCCTCTGTTTATGAAATCAGCTCAACCCTATCATGATTGCCACACATATTATAACAAAATTGTCCTTTAGAAGTTTATTGTATGTGAATGTCTTTTTCTACTTTTGATTGACCTGATTTTGGAAAATCAAGCCTTTTAATGTTGAGACTAGTGTAATTCTTCCAATGCTTGGAATTTATTTCCTTTATCTATAAATAATTATACTCCTATTTGATTTTAGATTTATCTATGATGAGACAAATCATATGGAAATTACTTATGATTATCCCACATACAGGAAGGGAATCATCTCCTTTTTAATAATAATTATAACTTACTTTGGGATTACATCCTCCTTTAGCTAATGTTCAAAAGAGATAATGTGTACACAAATGTTCACCATTCTATCTAGTCCCTCATTTTCTTATTTATAAGTGTGGGTGATTGAGGAGCCCTTAAGTTATAGGATAAGTCATTTTACATCTTCTAACTCATTATAAATTATCCAATAGTAGTTAGATTTTCCTTTTAGGCAATTATTGATGTTGGGAGAGTCACATTCAATCTAGAGGAGTTCAATTCCCAAGATGAATACTAACTTTATGCCCCAAAGAGTTGTTGATGCTTCAACAACATGGTTTGTTTTGACCCTCAAGCGACTTGCATAAGTAACCAGAAGGTTACCATTAACATCCCTTATAACTCCTCCCCCCTAGATAGGCCTAGATTACCTTTTAGAATTCCATCAAAATTTATCTTTAACCAAGTTTTAGGTGGTATAACTGATATATCCAAAGACCTATCCACCCTCAAATTCTAAATATGATTTAAAATTGAGAGTTCCTATGAGGTGAGGAGGGGGACAAGATGGAGAGAGGAATGGTCCTTGAAATTAGAGGAGAATAAGGTATAATTCTCTCTTATTATAGATAGAATCCTTTTAGAGGTGGAGGGGAGATAAGGGGCCTTATCGTTAAAAATGCAAGAATTTCTACATTTCCAGATTCCATAAAAGATATGTGGAAGGGTAAAGTCTAACAAAAAAGATAAGGGTGATAAAACATAAGGGGGTTTCCACTTAATAATAAGGTCATGTATAGAGTTTTATATAGATTACGAGAGGTTGAACTTCAACAAAAATAAATCCATAATGGCACAAGCAAATGGATAATCTAGGAACAAGTGGGAGATTGATTATGTATTACCCTTATAAAAAATACACCTATTTGAGATAGGGAGACCCATTTTAGCTAGGTTATCAAGAATTATAATTTTATTTTGGGTTGCCAATAGAATATTTTTACCTTAGGAGTGATATTCTTAGTCCATAGATTCAAGGAATCCTCATCAAACTCCTCTTGGTCTAGGGTATCCAAATAGCCTAATTTAACTAAAAACACTCCACTTGAATAGATTGACCATATGAGTTCATATTCTTTGGGTAAAAAGATGATATGAGTATTATAAATTTTTAGGTTGATATCTAGGAAGATTTGGGAGACTTGAGAATTAATTCCCTCTATATGGAGAATATTCCACATTCTTGAATTATTAGCCTCTTCTTAATATTCACACACTTTCATGAACACTTCCTCCTTAAGTCATGTTTGAGAGCATCCCAAGGGGATATGAAAGTAAGAGGGTACTGATATAACCAATGATCATACCAAAAGTTTACTTTGTTACCATTTCCCACATTCCACTTCTTACCTTTTTTGAGAAGGTTTTTGCAATTGAGGAGGGATTTCCAAAATGCTTAATAGTTATATGGGCCTTCTTCAGATAGGAAATCCTCTCATTCCATAGACTCCAAATACTTGGATTTTATGATCTTAGTCCATTCATTATCATATTTTATAACTTTCTATCTTTATTTATCTAGAATATTTGTATTCATCTATTTTACCGTCCTCAAACCTAGGCCTCCTCTTCCTTTAAGGAGACAAGCCTTGTCCTATGAGATGAGAGGAAATTTGAATTTTATTTCAACATACATCCAAATAATTTTTTTTTTGTTTTTTCCAACTAGTTAACAACTTTTCCCAAGATAGATAAGAGTGACATGAAATATACTTGGATACTCTGGAGTGAACTTTTAAGAAGATGAAGCTTACAAGTCTAAGAAAATAATTTACCTTTCCATCTAGCCATTTTTTTGTATTCTATGAATAAATGGGTTCTAATACTCCATTTTAATTTTTATAATGAATAGAGGTGTCCTTAGGTATGATGATAGAAGGTTATTTATTAAACAATCTAGAATGTTGGAAATTTTTCTTTGCAAACTTTCAAGGGTGTTGATAAATAATAAGGTACTCTTCTAAAAATTAACACACTGGCCAAAAATATCCTCATAGATTTTGAATATTTTTATAAAGATATTATATTCTACCACTAAATCTTCCCCCATCATCAGAATGTCATCAAAAAATTATTGATGTGTAAATGGGATGGTGTTAGGGGCCACTTTGATACCCTTCATATTAATTGTGGTCCTAGATTTGTTATGATTCTACTAAATGTTTTAGCCATCAGCATCAAGAGATATGGAGACAAAGGGTCTCCATGACGTAAACCTCTACATAATATAAATAAACATTTAGGAACATTGTGATTATAATATATAACATAGGTCTTGAAATATATTTCAAAATCTGAGCCTTATATACACTATTTTACATTGGGAAAATATACTTTATTCTTCCCAATTTGCATACAAATCTCTAGGATCAATCACAAGACAAGTATAAAGCACTAAATATCCAAGTTAAATAAATAATTTTCAGGTATTAAAACCACATAATTAGTTTCATACATACAGTGAAGGATCACAATTTCATAATCACACTAGGTGGGAGAACTATGTGTGGCTTGATTTATCTCCTTAGAGTATTGGATACATAGGTAGTGCTCAATCATCGGACATGGATAATTAGGGTCAAACAAGCCCATTACATTTTCACATTTTTTATATGTTTATATCCCTCACAATAAAACTTATGGTCTTAACAAAAAGGAGGGTTTAGAATAAAAAAGAATAGAGTAAGAGAATATAATCATAGATGATCATATAGTCATTGTGCCTAATTTTTCACATAAGTCAGTATCAACTTACGATACTCACCTAATATTATATAACTAATGTTACGCATATATTAAATCATTTATAAAACTGAATAAACCACAAGCTTACTTATCTCTATTTTTCACTTCCAAAAATATAGTCATAGTTAGACAGTCAAACAAAAATCTAAGTACCATCATCTATTTAGTATTTTTTATATTTATCACATGCCATTGTCAAATCATAAGAATCAATATTAGTATTTTAAATTTATATTTATGCCTAAAATCTATATATTATTATTTTTATTGCATTTAAAAGTTATATATTAATTATATTAATCTCGACCATAAATAAAAATTAGGGTAAAACACCAACCAAATCTACATATGATGTATATGTGTGCATGAACCATCATCACACCCAACAAATTTTTTAAATAATGTATATGTGTGCATGAACCAACATCATGTCTAATATAATTTATCCTATAAAATGGAGTACATATGTGATGCACATGCCCCCAAATGTATTTTATTTTTTATTAATCTAAATTTTGTCACTCATGAAATGTAAAATGGAGTATATATGCCTCAAGAATTTATTTGAATATTATAAATAGCTATCAAAATATGATATTTTAATCATATCTAAACTTTAAAATTTATCTATTGTACCCAAATATACTCATGGAGTATTTATTTGCTATGATAAATCCCACTAATATTCCCCACTTGAGGTGAGGGAGAATACTACAAGTCACTTATCTCAAAATAAAAGTGAATTATATCATGTCACGCAT
Source organism: Torreya grandis (assembly GCA_037957365.1). Classification (NCBI taxonomy): domain Eukaryota; kingdom Viridiplantae; phylum Streptophyta; class Pinopsida; order Cupressales; family Taxaceae; genus Torreya; species Torreya grandis. The sequence goes on from JARHVA010001732.1 coordinate 300,631, forward strand.
AGGGATAATATATTGTAAATGATGTCAATATGTGGAGAGTATGTCATAATAGTAATGTATATAACATAATGGCATGTATGTAACATATGGAATGTAAGGTAATATAAGTAGCATGTCAAGAAAGATATATCTATGAATCACATAATAGTAAGTGTCACTAAATAAGACTATTAACTAAGGAAGTGGGTGATGCAAATCATGAAAAAACACATAAGTGGGAGGTGTGCGATATGGATCATGATACATTCAAACATAACAATCAGAAAATCTCAGCAAACCCAACACATAATTTCACACATAAGTCCAAGGGGCCACATACAAGGGACATAAATATGTTGCTAAAAGGTGAGGATAATGAGCCACAAACAAGGGACAATGGTCCATACATAAAATATATGAATAAATAATATATCATTCAAAATTAAAAACATTAAAATAAGCATAGATCAAGTGAAAATAGTCTAAATTATCCATATATGTCAATATCATATCATTGTAATAGAATATCCATTTAGTAGGATGAAATAAATGAGGAACTAAAAAGGCATGTGTAAGAAATGTATGTATCTTAACATGGTAAAGAGGTGATATAAATATATTACCTATGATAATGTAACCTATGAAATTATATTCCCCCACATTGGAATGGCCTTTAGGTATAGGAAATATCCAACATTTACATGTCCATGTGTGATTTATATGTCCTGCACTACAATCATATACCTCATGAAATGCATTTGTATGAAAATAATATTCTATTTACCAAGCATATGGTAAATAACATATGTAAACAATGTATTCTAACAACTCATGTCATGTTTAGGTATTGTTTTTTATTTTTTTATCTATTTGAATGTTTTGGTATATCAATTTTTTTTATATTATTGAATTTTATTTAAAAATGTGTAAAGGTGCTAATCAATTATCCCATAAAAGGGATTATCCTAGGAGGTACATGTATCATATGGTGTGAGGGTTTTTTTTAAAGAAATAAAGCTAATAAGTTTGGGTGTATCAAAATATGAAAAGGAAAGAGGTTTTGTAATGTAACCATCACCATCACTACTTATAAAACCCTATGTATGATATATAGCTCTAGGAAATATAATACTTTGTATAGCCTGTTACATAATAAGATAATACATAATAATATGTGTTCATGTTGAAACATGTTGAACTATCTATAGGACTGACTTGATACATGAAATAGTATATAATATCCTATTAGAGTCCTAAGTATCTCACTGATGTGATAACTATCATGAAATTATTTTCTTAAGATAATCTACTATCCTCCTTTGTGATAAATGTATAAATGCATCTTAGATGGGTGAAATAACTACCTATAAATATTGATCCATAGTGGAAGTAATAACCACCTTTGTATAATGACATTGAATGGGAGTAATAATTCAATGTGGTAGTGGTGTGGGTGGAGGAGGAGATACCATTGGTTGAAGAGGGTACTCATGTTGAATACTTGAAACTATAATTACCCTATTGTAGTGAAAATAAATGATGCATAGATGTATAATATAAAGCATTGTACAAAGCTTATAAATCTAAGGGCATCCCAACAACATGTCAAATACCCCATTACTTGGTATAGTTAGGAATGAATTAACTACTATGGAGAGGCCTACTTATATATGAAGAAAGTATGTTTAAGGGTGTCCTATGTATGTCCATTAAACCCTTTATTCAATCTTCATGTGAATATTTAATTCATTTAGGTTCACCAATATGTTTATCCTATTTTTATATTTATTATGAATGACAATAGGCTAAACTTGTAAAATTATTTTAGATTGTAATATATGGCAATCAAACATTAATCTTGATGTAACAAATATAGACTTATTTGATAATGGAATTTACTATTTATTAGAAGTACGATGGAGATTAATATACTTATCATTTTTTTTCATTGATTGATTGTGACTATATTTTAAGAGTGGAAAAAAAACTATGATTTGGCCTATGATTTGTCCATATCTTAAACTAACTATCTATATGTGTAGGGTCAGTAACATCAAGACTAAGCAAGATGTGAATGTTAGTTATTGGAATTGATGTTACTATCCTAGGTAGGGTTCTCTCTGTGACTATATAGTGTGGTGCACATATATTATATGTATTTATTTATGTTCTTTATGACCCTTGAATGCATGTACAACTCTATAGATAAGATTCCTTCTAATTTAAACCCTAGGTTCACTTGTGAAAGATGAAAACCTATATAAATGGTAGGCCTATGTCTGATCAAATTTCATTAGGTCATATACCTAAGATCATAATGAAGTAGAATAATTAATTGACCCTATTTTAAATATAATTGGGTTACTTTTAACCCAATCACCTCTATTAATGATTAATTGTTGCCTATGTATTCAATACTCCAAAGAGGAAATTTAAACCACATGTAGTTCTTCCTCTTAGTGTGAATGTACAATTGTGATTTTTTTTCCTTATGAGATATTTTAGAGTTCTATCATTTGTTGAGTAAGAAACATTGAGATATAGTTGTGTTTTATACACAAGAGGGGTTGGTGTTCCTATGGGTTAGTGCTCACAAATCTTTGCAAGGGGTTGGTGCTCCTGTGGGTTGGTGCTCACAAATAGTTATGTTGGTACTAAGTAAAGGGGTAGGTGATCCTACAAGTTGGTGCTTGAAAACTTGGTATTTTGAGTTGGTTCTCATTCATATGCTTGAGATTGTTCTCCATTGTTTTTTCCACTTTGGGTTTTCATGTAAAAATCTGGTGTCTCTCTCTTATGTGGTGCAAATTATTATTTTAGTTTTATTGCATTTATTGAATGTGTGATTAAGTGGTTAAATAAAGGAAATAAGATTAAGTAAAAAAGATATATAATATACTTATTCACCCACCCTCTCAATATATTTCATGCTTAACAATTGGTATCAGAGCAGGTTCCTTTTGAAAAAGTTTTATAGCTTGAAGGTGGATTAGGAAAGCATGATGGCTGGATCACATGAAAGATTTTCTACAAATAAGATACCTTTGTTTGATGGAATGAATTATGTTTTTTAGAGCATAAGGATGGAGACTTATTTTATGGCCCTTGGATTTGACATATGGCAAGCAATGGTAGAGGAATATGAAGAGCCACAGACACTTGTAACTACTACAGGAGAAAAGAAGCCAAGTGAAAATAATGCTAAAGCATTAAATATTATTTTATGTGGTTTATGTGAATCAAAATTTGTTAAAGTTATGCAATGTAAATTTTCTCATGAAACTTGGGTAAAAATTGATAATATTTACAAAGGTGATGGAAAGGTTTAGCAAGCTAAGCTTCAAACTTTTAGAAGATAGTTTGAGAGTGTAAAGATAGAAGAGGAAGAAAATATAGAAAGTTATCTTTTATGGGTTGATCAAATAGTTAATTAGATTCAATATCTTGGAGAAAATTTATAAGAATCAAATGTGGTTCAAAAATTTTTGATATCTCTACCATTGAGATATGATGCAAAAGTTTTGGCAATTGAAGAGATGAATAATTTATCCAAGCTAAAGATGGATGAGCTTCATGGTATTCTTACGGCATATGAGATGTGAATTGAATATGAGAAACCCTCATAGAGATAAGTTATTTTCAAGACATCAAAGAAAAATAAGGCTAAGATTCAAGAATCAAGTGATAGTTCTATAAATGATGAAGATGACAATGAATATCTATTCATTCACAAGACAAAAAAGGGTAAAGATAAATATCAAGTAAAATTACCTTTGAAATGTTTTAATTGTTGAAAGATTAGACATTTTGAAGCTAACTACCCAAATAAGGGTAATGATGACAATGAAGAAGGAAAGTCTACATATAAGAAGAGTTTCAAAGGAAAATTCAAGAAGGGATTCAAGAAGAAGAGTTTGTATTGTAAATATCCTTGCTCAACCGAAGATAGTGGAGTCAGTGATTCAAAAGAAGAAGAGATTCTATTCATGGTCATACATGAAGATGCCTCTGCAAGCAAAAGTATAGATGATCAAGAATAAGAATATGATGAAGCTAAAGTGAATATAGAAGGAGAACTCATTTTTGCCTTCTAAAATTTAAAATCACTTAAGAAGAAGAATCGAAGATTAAAGCTCTAGATTGAGAAAAATGAAAAGGAGTCAAAGGAAATAATTTAATATCTACAAGCACGCTTTGAAGAAGCCAAGAAGAATGAAGAAAATCTAATGTCATAGTTGAAAATAGTAATTAAATAATGTGAAAGGTATGTTATTGAAATTGCTTCTTTAAAATTAGATCTTAAGAAAACAAATAAAGCAATCAATGATAGAGCAACCAATTATTCAAAATTTGAGAATAACACTAATATGTAAAATAAGATATTAGAAAATCAAAGATTAATGTCAGATAAGATAGGTATTGGATTTGAAAAAGATAAAGAGGAGGTCACTACTTTCTTAGATAAGGAAAAAGGAAAGAGCTATGTTAAAGCTCTTACAAAAGAACAAATAAAAAGGGAAGAAGGTGAGAATATAGAGGACAGCACAAATAAAAAAAGGTTGGAGGGAACAAAGCTATAAAAGGCAATCAGGTCAGAGATACACAAATAGGTCATATTTTTATGGTTAGTATTTTTATTTTAATGGATATGGTCATAATAAAATAGAATGTCAAAAAAGGGCTAACAATTTTAGAAATAAGGAGAAGGAAAGTCATGCAGAGTCAAGTAGAAGCCACGACTATTTTGATCTTCTATCAGGATTTAATGAATATGCCATAATGTGTTACAAGTGTAATAAATTTAGACACATAGCCCAGTACTATAGAAGTGTGTTTGAGTCAATCAAGAAGGACCGGAGCTTCAAGGCTCCATGCATCAAGAAGAAAGTTCAGACAGGTTCATGGTAGAAGACACAACCTAAAAAATCTATGTTGGTATAGATAGATTTTCATGCAAGAAATGATGATAAGTCATGGTTCATTGATAGTGGATGTTTGAGGCACATGACAAGAGACAAGAGAAATTTCATAACCTTGAATAAGATCAATGGTCGCATAGTGAAATTCAGAGATAATACTACTACTAGAATTGTTGGAAAAGGTACACTTAGTTTGGATAATGGTAGAACTAAAAATGAAAATGGTTTATATGTAGAAGGTCTTAAGCATAATAATTTAAATGTAAGTCAAATATGTGATCAGGGGCACACACTAAAGTTTTATGTATAAGTTTGTGAAATTGGAAGAAAAGATTCAAATGTGTTGGTTGTAGATGCTCAAAGAATAGGCAATAATTTGTATTTGCTATCAGACATCAAAGGTCAAATATGTTGTTTGAGTTAGATTGAATAAAGTTGGATATGAAATAGGAGACTGGGGCACATAAATTTTGATAATCTTGTCAACATCAGTAAGAAGAAAGCAATCATAAATCTTTCAAAGATTACAAATCCATTTGACACACTTTATGAACCTTTTCAACATGGGAAGTAGGCCAGAAGGTAGTTCAAAATAAAAGAGTACTCAACCACTTAGATGTTAGAGCTTGTTCACACTAATCTATGTGAACCTATGAGAACTCAAAGTACTCAAGGTGATAAATATTTCATGTTGTTTATTGGTGATTTTTCACGAATGACTTGGGTAATGTTTTTAAAGAAAAAATTATAAGCTTTCATACATTTTGAAGCATTAGTTGAGAATGAAACCAGTTTGAAGATTAAGTGTCTAAGATCAGATTGAGGAGGAGAATTCATATCAAATCAATTTATTGAGTTTTGTGAATACCATGTAATAAAGAGACATTATTTAGCAGCCAAAACTCTATAGCAAAATGAAGTAGTTGAAAAAAAAATAGAACGGTTAAGGAGATGGCAAAGACAATGCTAAATGAATTCAATATAGTTGATAAATATTGGAGAGAGGTAGTTGCTACAATAGTACATATTTATAATAGAGCATTATTGAGATTCAATAGTGTCAAGAATCCTTATGAGCTATGTAAATACAAACTAGCAATAGTTGATTATTTAAGAGTTTATAGTTATAAAAAGAATTGATGAAAAACTTGGTAAGTTTGAATCTAGAGCAGATGAAGGTATATTTACTGGTTATTATTGAAAAATTAAAGATTATAAATGTTATAAAAAAATAACCAATAATTTTTTTGAAATTTCAAGTGTCATGATAGAAGAAGATGGAACACAAAGAATCAATGATCTAGTAGACATTCTTGAAATCATTGAAGAGGAAGATTTTGAAGAATCAGATGAAGATGAGAAGGAGAAAAAGGACACCAAAACTCCATCCAAATATGTTTAGAGAAATCATAATGAAAGTGACATCATTAGGGACATAAATGAAGGAATTCATACTAGAATAATGATGGTAACTGAATCTAAGCAAGTTAATTTCTCTTTGTTATCCAAAATTCAGCCTAGAACTTTTTCAGAAGCTAGACATGATAAGCATTAGGTTAAGGCTATGGATGAAGAATTAAATTAAATAGAAAATAATTATAATTTGGAATTAGTGCCTAGACCAAAAGATCAAAATGTGATAGGAATAAAATGGGTTTATAGACATAATTTGAATGAAAATGGAGAAGTGACCATAAATAAAGCAAGATTAGTATGTAAAGGATATGCTCAGATTGAGGAAATATATTTTGAAGAAACTTTTTCACTAGTGGCAAGGTTAGAGGCTATTAGAATGTTTCTTGCATATGCAATGTTTAAAAATTTCAAAGTGTTTTAGATGGATGTCAAATATACCTTCTTGAACGAGAATCCAAAAGAAGAGGTCTACATTGAGTACCCTAAGGGATTTATTCTCTAAAATATGAGTAGCCATGTATGTAGATTGAAGAAAGCATTATATGGATTGAAACAAGCTCCCAGAGATTGGTATGCAAGACTTGATAAGTACCTATAAGATTAAGGTTTCAAGAGAGGATTTACTAATAGTAATCTCTACATCAAAATAGAAGGTGAGCATCAATTGATTGTTGTGGTATATGTTGATGACATCATTTTTAGAGAAAATATTGAAAAGATGACAAAATAATTTTTTGATAATATGTAAAAAGAATTTGAGATATCTATGCTTAGAGAATTGTCATTTTTCTTAGGATTGCAAATATTTCAGTCATATAAAGGAATTTTCATATCTCAAAGTAAATATGCCAAGGAAATGTTGAAAAAAAATTGGTTTTGAGGATTGTGCACTAGTTATCACACTAATGTGTACATTAAATAAGGTGAGTAAGGATGAATATTCACCTATTACAGATCAATATTTGTATAGATCTATGATTAGTAGTCTTTTATATTTAACAACATCAAGGCTAGACATCATGCATGTAGTAGGTATGGTTACAAGATATCAGTCAGCTCCAAAAGATAGTCATATTTAGTTGGTGAAGAGAATATTTAGATATATCAAGGGGCATTAGATTATGGATTGTGGTATCCCATTGGCAAAGATTTCACTTTGGTTGCTTATACAGATTTAGATTGGGTAGGGTGCTTAGATGATAGAAAGTGTACAAGTGGAGAAAATTTCTTCCTTGGTGATAGCTTAGTATCATGGCTAAGCAAGAAGTAGAATTTAGTATCACTTTTTATATCTAAAGTAGAATATATTGCATCAGTATTGTGTTGTACTCAAGTGCTTTGGATGAAGCAAACTTTGGAAGATATCAAGGTAAAGTATGATGAACCTATTTATATTTTTTGTGATAATACAAGTGTTATTAATATTTTAAATAATCCAATGATGCATTCAAGAACAAAACATATTCCCATTAGATATTGCTTCTTGAGAGAGTAGGTTGTAGATCAATAAGTTAAGATGGATTATATCAATACTATAAAGTAGATTGTAGATATTTTCACAAAATCACTACCAAAAGACACATTTGAGTATCTACGAGAGAAGTTGGCGGTAATTTCTTTTACTTCCTACCATTGAGGTTCAACATCAATTAAGGGGGGGGGCTAAGCCTTAGCTCTAGGTATGCCCTTTAAAATTGATGTCTAAGGGGGAGAATAACATGTATAGGTATAGGTACACAAATAGGTACAAGGAATAGGTATAGGTTGGTATAGTAAGGGGGAGTTACTATATGTTTTTTAGATGACAATATGTGCAGGTTTTAGGATGTGGTAGTTTTCGTTTGAGGTTTCCATCAATGACAAAGAGGGAGATTGTTGGAAATATTTTCATTGATGTCAAAGGTCTAGCATTATTGGTGATAAAGGCCCCATTACATTTAATGGTGTTTTTTAATATTCATATCTTGAATAATGTTTTTTAATATCTATTTAATATTAATGAATATATTTTTGGTTACATATAAGTCAAAAGAGGGACCATGGAGAAGTCAAAGAGTCACGGGGTAAAAGAAGAAAGAGGAATAGGATGTATTTTCTCATGAAGAGTCATCTTGAGGAATTTCAAGAGTCACCATGTGAAGACAAAAGAGGTATGGCACATTTTTCCATGAAGGGACACTTTGAGGAATATGAAAATTCACCAAGATAAATACAAAAGAGGAAAGAATGTTTTTTCTTATGAAGGGTCACCATATAACTTTTCAAATGCAAGGATATAAAGGGTCATACAAGTTTGGCACCATTTTCCATGAGGTTTTAAGGGTCACAAAGGGTGAATGCTAAAGGTCATTTGGAAAGATATAAATAAAGGCTTAAGAATCCATTTGTAATATGTAAGAGAGTGCATGGTTTGTATTTTTTTATGAAGAGAGAAAAGTAGGAGATATTGTAGAGTTATATCATTTGTTGAGTAAGCAACATTGAGAGATAGTTGTGTTTTATACACAAGAGGGGTTGGTGCTCCTGTGGGTTGGTGCTCACAAATCTTTGTAAGGGGTTGGTGCTCCTATGGGTTGGTACTCACAAATAGTTGTTATGTTGGTGCTCAGAAAATGGGTTGGTGCTCATCAAATGGGTTGGTGCTCCTACAAGTTGGTGCTTGTGAACTTTGTATTTTGATTTGATGCTCATTCATATACTTGAGATTGTTCTTCATGTTTTTTTCCCACTTTGGGTTTCCACGTAAAAATTCTCTCTCTCTCTCTCTCTCTCTCTCTCTCTCTCTCTCTCCTCTCTCTCTCTCTCTCTCTCTCTCTCTCTCTCTCTCTCTCTCTCTCTCTCTCTCTCTCTCTCTCTCTCTCTCTCTCTCTCTCTCTCTCTCTCTCTCATATACTCTCTCTCTCTCTCTCTCTCTCTCTCTCTCTCTCTCTCTCTCTCTCTCTCTCTCTCTCTCTCATGTGGTGAAAATTATTGTTTTAGTTTTATTGCATATCTTGAATGTGTGATTAAGTGGCTAAAGAAAAGAAATTAGATTAAGTAAAAAAATATATAATATATTGATTCACCCCCACCCCTCTCATTATATTTTGTGCTTAATAATGAATGCACCATAGATTAGGGTTTGAAATTGAAAAAAAATCCACTTGACATATCTTGGTGTGTTTCATACTTGGTTGATTACTTATCATAGTTCTTGATTTAAAATTTGGGAATAACAAGGTAGATTTTCTCAATGTTTAACAATGCATATATGTTTGATAGATAAGTTCCATGTGATTACTAATTATGTGTTTTGTTTTTATTTATATGAGTCAATTTTAGGTAATTTCCCATGCCACAAACATGCTAGGTGAATGTTTCAACTTATAAAAATGTTATAATTTTTAATAATAGTGGTTGATAGGTGAAGGGTGGTAATATTAGCCTCAGGGCATTAATTTTGACATTACCATATGAGTTTTATGTTACTATTTGGGTTATATAAATGCTAATATGGTGATAAATAAATCTTTAAGTAGGATATTTAACTAATTTAGCACAATATTCATGTAGGTGACTGAAAGTAACTTAAAATGGATTGGGTTCATAATTAACATGTGAGAGTACAATAATGGTGGGTGAAAACTATTTAGAGATGCATAATTCATGTAGGATAAGTGAAATTCAATATTTAAATTTCCATGTGTGAAATACCAAATTCTAGTATCTACAGTATCCAATCACATTGGAATGTGGATGTCTAATAATACAAATACATGGATCAACCAATCATATCAATAATAAATAGAGAAATAAATCAATATTGTAACTCTACATAATAATCCAAAGTCATCACAATAGTTATAAATAGCCTTATAGAACTAAAAAAGTTAGTTGAAATAATTTTAATCATAATCCACATGCCATGGTAATATAATAAAATAATTTTCACCCTGACATACTATCAAGATAATACTATAATCATGTTCATGAGTTCAATATACATAAAATAATAGTATAAAATGAGCTCAAATATAATCAATATGAGAAATATCATGATCATAAAATAATAAAGGCTAAAATATAAAATGGAAGTTGAAACTAGCATAACAAATAAACACAATATCCATAGGAAATAACACTCTATAAAGCATAATCAAGATAAAGTCACATCTATCAGTTTACTATGATCAATGGACCAACATACACATATACAATATGCTAAGTGTGAAATATTTTCCCCTAGTTTAGGCTTGCTCCCAACATATAAATGTTGGTTTTGGGTGTAAATAATGTCATGCATATATATGCCTACATATCAAATGTAACCTATGTGTCCTCTATCCCACTCAAGTATACCATAAAAATCATGCACGTAGATAATAGATATGTAATTCACCATGCATATGATAAATGATATCAATCAATCATGTGTACCACCAAAGCATGTCATCCATAGGTCCAATTTTTTTCATATATATTTATAAAAAAAATTATTAAATTTTTGAAATTTTAAATTTGAAACATGTTCAACTACCTTAATATCCCATAAATGGTATTATCATATGTAGGTCATGGATTAATAAGTGTGTATACCACATGCCATAGGAAAGGAGTAACTTGTATATCTCTATCTAAATTAGAGAACTGATCATACACTATAAAATAATTAGTATCATCATCATAGTTAAAATGATCACGTAAGCACTTTGTATCTCTACTATCCATAGTAACATGTGTAATCCAATGTATGTCAGGAGAACACATAGGTGTTATTTTTAGAACATGCTCAAGATATTTATGTAAAACTACCTTAGGACATGATAAACTAGGTAACAATTTATGAACTTGTATAGATCATTGACGTAACAAATGTGGGAGGATTATTCTTTGAGGAAGATCAATCACCTATCTCTTATTTTAATTTGTAGGATGAAACTATGTAGGTTGTATTGTATGCTATTGTGGAGGTACCTAAATAAATGTCTCAGGATGAATGGGATACCATTTGTAATACGTTAAACTATAATCACTTAATTATTATAGATATACTTCAAGAATCAATGATTTGAATATGTTATTACATATATCTTATATATCCGTGAATGTCCTAATAGCATGTTGAATGCCCTTTTATTGGGAAAAAATAAGAATCGAGATTGATATCTATATCCCTTACTATATGTGGTGACATAATTTACCCAAGAGTTTTTTCCACTTTCCATAAAATTCTTTTAATGCAGTAGTCAAAACCATCAATTTTTTAGGTGTGTAACCAAGACTAGTAAGGAATTTCTTAGTACATATGTTTTTACTTGACCCGTTATCCACCATAAAACTTTATATAGGTAGTGCGTCAATGGAAGTAGTTATGATCAAAGCCACATTGAAAACATCAACATCACATCTAATTATAAGTGTGTGTACTTATGTACCTACTAATATACCAATACGACCATCTACATGATGAGCCTTATTATTTTTAATAGAGTAATAATTTAAATTAATATGAACATTATGTATGAAATGGGCTAGGTTTAGCTTGAAACTATACCATTTCTAACTATCCAGACTCAAAGAAGGTGAATCAAAGATAAATGATACTTAATAATTTGGGATATGACCAAATGGATGCACAAAACTAGTAAGAGGAGAACCAATTAAACAATGTCAAAGGAATGGGTTCCAAAGTCTTTAGGCCAATAACACAATGAAATTCATCTAACTACATATCTATTTGTAAGTAATCTAATATTCAAAACAAAAAATGTAAGTAAATGGTAAGGGTTATAAAAATCAAATTATTGTGGTTTTGAGGATATCAAATTTGTAATCAATATCTAGGATAAAATAACTCCTCCTAATGAATCTCCAAGGATCCACAAGATGAGATACCAATCAATAACCCCTCCAAGTGTAGATGATGGTAGAAGTGTGATCAATAAAAATTTAGAATGAATATTTTTATATAATTTATAGTGATCAATAACCCTGACCCATCCCAAAATTTAATTTCATGCCATTTTACCACCATGATGTACTTTAGATTGATCTCATCAACATCAAACTATGTCATCCTGACTGACATATTTATGAAGATCAAGATGACATGTTTGGAACTATATTGATCATATTGATGTGGTAGGGAAGGGATAAGTTTCAAATAGGACTACATCAAACAGGGTCAATGTAGTAATAAATATACATTCTAATATAATTTGGGGATGTAATATGTAAGGAGATAGTAGAGGATCAAGTCTAATAAATCTATAATGGATATAGGAATGATATATAGATAGATAAAAATATCTCTCATAAAACACCAAAGGCCTACCCACCCCTTTCCTAGTGCACTCAAGTAAACTAAAGCTCAATAGGTTTTACAAGATAAAGCATCAGTAAGTGATAAATTAAAAAATATTATGTGTACACATATTCCCCACTCAAAGTTAATCATGTGTCCTAATAGTGTAACATGGGATGGTGCTTTAGGAAAGGGCATAATGAGACAATAATTGAGCTAACTGAATGTAGTAAATTTTTGAAAATAAATGAAAGTAAATAAATTATAAATACATATTTTCACTTACCTTGTCAATGTAGGAATAATTTGTGTGTATCAGATGATGAGAGAACCTAATGTGCATATCAAAAGGTAGACCTAAAAAACTATATATATTTTTTTAAAAATATCATGTTATCACTAAAAGTTATCTATCTCACTAAGATTATAACTCTAATTTCAGTTCATGAAAAGGACCTATATAAATGAAGATATGGTAAAAATATATAATCTCTTGGTAGATAAATAAAGGCTATTTTTTTGGAAAGTTTCCTATAAAAAGGGTGAAAAGATGTTTATTTGTGCATTTATTCAAAACCAAAGCTCTAGGTATCCAAATTTGGTAATTTGAGAGATAATGGCTCATGAATGAGGAGGTAGATGTTTTGATGAGCATATCACATATGTGAATGATGTTTTATCAGTATGGGGTGTATTAATTTTTAATTTTTATTGTTTGGGATTAAAATGTACTAGATTATAAAAGGTATGTGCCAAGATAAATCCATGTAATGTAATTTACCCCAATAAGTATATGATGAAAATAAAAATAGGATGGGTAACGGGTAGATGACATAAATTAAAAAATTATGTTAAGGTAATTTATTAGAGATAATAAAAAATCATTGCATTATTTGAATGACATCAGCCAAGATGATGTAGTTGAAAAATAGTGGGAAATAATCCTAGTCGATATCAAAGGAATTGGTCAATGTAGTTAAGCAATTTGTTGGTTGATGTCATTTGGCATGGCTAATGTAGTAGGAATATAGCCTAGTTGATTTAATTTAATAAGTGGGTGGTAGAATATATCCTATTTGATGTAATTAAGTATAAGGGAGTCTGATGACATAGAGAATGGATGACAAACATGCATGAATTATGTAGTCATATACATGGATGATGTAGTAATATACATAATCGATGAAGTAGTTATTTTTTAATAAATGTTATTTTAAATAGTTATTTCATATTTTGGATATAGACCTAATTTATGCTTAGTTGTTTTGCATTTTACAGAGATATTAGAGACATATGAAAAAGGTTTTTTATTTTCTCCCACCCTCATAAAGATGAAGTATATATGGATGTTTTTTTTATACTATATGGTTACCTAATCCATTATAGAGGCTATCAATAGTGAATTTAGCACAACTAACTATCCTTGATCTCAACTGGATTATGGAGATACACCAAATTCCACTAAGAACATAACTAGTATCCATGTTATTATGATCATAACAGAGACTAGAAAATACCTTTTGATGGGTAGTTTATGGGGACATGATAGAGGTGGCAATCATCTTAGAGGATATCCATGCCATTTTGGGGTTATTGATTACAGGTAAATTGGTGGTGTGTGATACCCTAGATATGGATGATAAGAGGAGAGATCTAGCATTGTGTGCTACAAGATTAGAGAGATACAATCATAGAGGGTTGCTCATATGATTATTTTATGTATATAAACATTTTTGAGAACATTTATGTGTCATATAATATTATTCTTCACATTGTCACATGATTGGATTTGACATTTACATTTCATAATAAAATTTGTGATGTCTTATTTTATATATATAATGACATAAATGTAGAAAAGTACAATGCTAAAATGAAAGAGAACCATAACATAAGATGTGTGTGTGTGTGTGTGTGTGTGTGTGTGTGTGTGTGTGTGTGTGTGTGTGTGTGTGTGTGTGTGTGTGTGTGTGTGTGTGTGTGTGTGTGTGAATGTCTATGTATGTATGTGTATGTATGTTATCAAGAATTGATATACATACATATATATTTGATAACACACATACATACATATACACACATTCATGCATACATCCTCAATAACATCAAATTGTTGTAACTAACATCTAGACTCTGATCATAGTCTTAGCTATCTTCATATAGAGTCATGTGAGGATGGCCTAGCACATGATCTCTTTAAATAAATTAGGAGTGATGGAATAATAAGGATGAGGTTGCAATGACTCATGTGAAATATAATAAATATGATGAATAATAACTAATGTGTTGCTAAAATCTTATGATCTATGAGATGGTGCCAGTCGAGGAGAGTGTTGAGCCTTTATCTAACAATGAACCTGAGAATAATAATGAGAATTTTGAAGCATATGCCTCCTAAAATCATGGAAATGTTATTATATTACTCAAAATATTTATATATTATGTGTATTACATTGATTCTGAGTAAAATATACTTTCTCTTGTTTGGGGTTATAATTTGGTGATATCTTAGGAGGTGGAAGGTTCTATTTACTAGGAGGTTGGGTTGATTCAATATGAAGAACTTCAATGTATTATATAATATCCTAGTAGTGGGTCTAATTATGCATAGTCATACCATGAAAATAGTAAGTGTGCTTATGACTAGTTGAATATGGAGGTCAACTATATGTAGCATGGATAGAGCCTTATAGTTATTGTTATACTAGGGATATCTGGTATGTTTGACAAGCCTTGGCTCAATGAAAAACTACTTTGTTAAACTCAAAATATTGCTCATATACCCATCATCTATGTGTGGATTCATGTTGGATCCTAGTTGGGACCTCATCAAATAGGTCATCATCATCAAAGCATCTATGATTAGATTCATGACTATGTGATGTAGTTATGTCTGTAGGAGACTACCTTATTAAAAAAATAGAGTAATGTGGCCAACAATTATGAGGGAGCATGCTCAAATGATTAAAAAATATAGTGAACTAATATGCTCTTATCATGGAATGATCAAGGAGCATAATCCGAAGAGACTAAAAAGTGAGTAGAGGAAAATGTGAGGGATTTGGTACCTGCTCTATCTCATACCTATGAACATCAATCAAATGAAAAACAATTTTAGGTTTATTAGAAGGAAAATAAATTACATCAACTAATTTAATACTATGTAAATTTAAATTAGACTCACTAGAAGGTTATAAAGAATATCTATAATGAAGGATTTTCATGTCCTTAGCTTGGGAATAGCCAAATAAGAATAAGTCATCTAGGGAATATCCATAATAATAATTAAGTCTATGAAAATATATATATAATAAATCAAACACTTTATCAGTTGAGGAGTGGGGATATGACTTATTAGGCATAACTATCAAAGTGGAAAACTTATTAGTCAAATTATTATGAGAATGAAATCACAAAGAAGGGAGTAATTGAGTGATAATGCTAGATTGGAAATCTAATATTTTAATCTTAATATTGATCTCATCAGGCTCGTTATCATTATAAATAAGAAGTTAGGTGGTATGTTTCCCACTAGTTTGGGGTGTCCATTATAACCATGGTTATAATTTATAGGATAGTTGAAACGTGATATTCACAAAATGGGATGTTAGGCAAGGGTTTAACGATAGGTATTTTAAGGACACCATGTTATTTAAATTTTTCAAAATTACAAGGGTTATTATCATCTTGAATATTTTATATAACACCATTTTTTGGAAATTTGACACACTAGCATGTAGAAGAGGTGATGTTAGGAACCCGTGATACCCCTTCTCTTTACTATATTAATATATTAGTTGATATGGATGCATATGATTTATAAGTCATCATGAGAATTTTATTTTATCCTACATGTTTGAGAATTAGTAGTTTCTTAAATTAGACTGAGTATATGAGTAAGTGTTAAGGCCAACAAGGGCATCGATGAATTTATTATATTGAGCTTGCTCAAAGGAGGTTTCCCCCTCGAAGTGGCTTGTGATCATTATAATCCCTTTGTTGTTTTTGATAATTATATAATCCATTATTTCATGTATTTTCTTTAATTTTTTGTATGAGGATCCTCTCATCTAGTAACAAAGCACTTTATAGGACCAATTTTTTTTCTCAAAAGTGTTTTTTTGTTCTACTACATAATTCATTTAAATATTTTTCGTATCACAATAATATATTTTGGATCATGTTAAATACCTATCCACATAACTATGGGAGGTGCTTGGGCATAATCCCTAAAATTCATTATGAGTACCACAAGAACCTTAAAGTAGCTAGCCCATTGAGAGGACCTAATAGTGAAATAGGCAATGGTCCCAACCTGATTGACTAGTTCCCACCTATGAAGAAAACCAAGAGCTATCATTTAGGGGTAAATTTGTGGCCAAAAATTTTATAGATAATGATACTCACTCAAATTGCATTGGTGGCCAAAGAGATATCTTTAAAACCTTAGGTAGTTATGCAAATTTGGGGCCTATTTTTATTAGTTTTAGAATATTACCAATAGAGTATAAGCAAACTTGTCATACTAGTTTCAGAATATTCCTAGAAGACTCTTAAAGGACTTGCAACTAGATATTTGATAGAAACCAAAAAAAAATCATCTTATTAGTTTCAAAAAACTATCATTAGAGTTTCATTTATATATATATATATATATATATATATATATATATATATATATATATATATATATATATATATATATATATATATATCTCTATTTATAGCCTCATTGATCCTAAAACTTTATTTGGACACTTGAAATTCCATTCTCCACATTTTCTTCTTTGAGGTCCCATATCTTGATTTTACTCCTAATTCCTGCAAATCTCAATTTTCTCCTTTTTAGGTTTTGCCATAAATTCTTTTATTTTTGTCCATTTTCCTCAAAAAATTTCCACAATGTTCATCTCCCTTTTATTTTCCTTTGTCCCTTTTTGATAAATTTTCTATTTTTTTCATTTTCACTTTTGAAATTTCCCTCACCTTCAACAATCATACTCCCCCTATGCAAAAACATTAGTAAAAGTACCTTTACCCTCTCTAATTTCACCCAAATTAAAAAATTCCTTACTAAACATGTATTAATTCTAGTTTTCCTATCCATTGTAAAATTAAAATCTCTTATTCTGACCATGGTAGTAAGAATAAGAGCAAAAAACATGAAGGATGAAATGTCACCCTCAAGACCCAAATCAAAGATCTTGATGAAAAAATTATTGGCCTCAATCTTCAACATATTGCCTTGAACAACAAATGGCATCCAGAGTCCTCTTTAGACACCAAATTTTATTCTTCCATCAATTTTCATGGGTTGAAGCTTGATTTTCCTCAATTTAATTATGTAAATTCGATTGGATGGATCTATTAGGTAGAATAATATTTTAGTCTGCATAACACTTTTGATGCCAACAAAGTCCCACTTGCATCCTTTCACTTGAAACATGAATACTTTCAATGGTATCATTGGTATATCAAGCCTCATGATGAGCCAATATGGACTAATTTTTGCATGCTCATTTTATAATGGTTTGGCCCTAGTGTTTTTGATGACTTCACTGGATTACTCACTAAACTTTTCTAAACAAGAACTATGAGATAATATCAAATAGATTTTGAAAAATTGGCCAATCACATAGAGGGATTATCTGATGAATTTTTCAAGAGTTATTTTATCAGTAGATTGAAGGATGCATTTCAATCTGAGGACAAAATGTTTCAACCCAACATGATGATGGAATCCCTAGGGTTAGATAAGTTGGCAAAGGACAAGATCATAGATCAATAGTGATTCAAATCCAAATTTTCTCCATTCAAAAATACACAAGATCATAGATCAATAGTGATTCAAATCCATCTTTTCTTCATTCAAAAATACAACTCCATAATGATTTCACATAATGCTAACCCCCAAAACCACTCATATCAAGCATTTGATTGAAGTAGATATGTGAGCACGTAGAGAAAAAGGACTATGTTATAATTTTAATTACAAATTCACTCGAGGACATTGATGTGTCAAGAAAAATTTCTACTTACTATGGACTCTCTACCTCATGTAATAAATTTCATTTGTAATGCATCTTAGGTGATGGATCTTATGTAATGCATCTAGGTTTGGTCATGTAAAATGTTATTAGATAGTGGAAAAGTTGAAATCATGACCTTAAATTAAACCATGATAGAAGATACCTTGATATGGATTCAAAAATAAATAAAAATATGCATTTCTATTTCATCTTAGCTTTGGCACGTGTTCTGGGTAGTTTTAAGGTTGAATTTAGAGTGTCCAAGAGTTTTTATGAAGTCAAGGGAGGTGACACAATTTACTAACCTTTCATCAATCAAGGCACACTCAAATTGAATGTCATAAACTTGGACACTAATGAATAAAGGAGGATCATCTAACCATATTAAGATTTCATCTAGGATAATAGAAGTAATAGGAAATTTAAGTGAAAGAGAGGCATACAAATTTTTGTAAACTAAAATGGACATTTATTCACATTGTTGAAACATACTATCCTTAGACTAGTATAAGGTATTTTATTTCCCCATAGGTGAAGGTCAAGGGATGTTAATTTTGAATAATATTTTCATCAATCAATTACAGTGATGAGGGTAATTATTCATGAGTTCAAAGACATTAATTTGATAGGGGTGAAAATAAAGTTATTCAATGGGGTCCCACTCATCATATCCTAAGGAATTTGAACTAGGATGAGAGTAATATGTTTAATATTTAATAAAATTAGTTGAGGGAGGTTATTAAGTGTATTTAAACTAAGTAAAAAAATAACAATGTGATCTTGGCTAGGTCAAAATAGTTTGGTTAGGGAGAATGGACTACATCCTGCTAGTCAATGGAATATGTTATGTAGAAAAACTGAAAACACCTTACATTAAATTAGTCAATGTGATAGTCTAAGAGGAAGTAATGGTATGGGACTACATAAATTTAATTTATGTATAAGTTAAAAGACTATGAATTGGAATATATTGATTTATGTTGGTTGTTGTAGTCATTTGAATTCTTAGAATAGCTTATTGTATTGATTTGGCTGATGTAATAGTTATAGGTGGGTGAAAACTAATGGGCTATATTGTGATGGATAATAAAGTGAAATAAGGACTACCAAAATGTATAAAGGTGTTCCATATATTTGGAAGTGTTGGTAATTACATAGAGTGGGTCGATGTAGTTACATGACCTGAGTGGGTAGTTATTTTCATATACTCAAAAATCCAAAAAATGAAATGGATATATTGAATGGTTTTGTATGTGGTAAAATTAATATAAGTAGAATGTGGATAATGATAAATTTATTAAACTACATGCCTCATGTTTTTCATGTTAACTTTGTTTTTGTCATTAGTATATGAGTGAGGGTCAACTAAAATGTCAATCACATTGGAGGTGAGAAGATGAGTAGTAGTAGTTTGATGGTTTGGAAGTGGATATTTATAGATGGGAATATGAGAATTATCCTAATTGAGAGCATCATGTTTGACTCTGGAATTAGGGATTTAACTACCTTTTCATAGGTTTGTTTATGTTTTTAGATCATAGTTTTAGGATCAATGTTGGACCACGAAAGAATTAAAGAGAAAAGTCTATAAGTTTCCTATATGTTTATTAAGAATATCCTTAACTTTCATGATACCATAAAAAATTTTGGGGATCATAAAAATGTCTGGTAGGGTGATAAGGATCAATTTATCTAGTTAAAGCTTTAGGAATACATTATTAGATTTTAGGTAGGGAAAAGGGTTTGTGGGCACCAACATTTTTAATGTATGCTAATGAAGAGGGGGAAGCTATAAGGGACTTCTCATGAAAGGTTGGGAAATATTCACTTCATTAGATACGCTAAGAATAATATCATGGATGGTGTGTGTAGAATCATATTTGTCTAAAACACCATTGTGCTAGCATCTTTATTTTTAAATTTCATAAGCATGTGACTTCCCGATGTAAGTTGGGAAGGTTCAAATATCTTATGAGAAATTCATGGAATTTGTCTTGATCAATGGATTATTATAAGAAGGGGAGAGATTCTTGACTCTATATTATAGTTTAAAATGGATATATTTAGTAAACCAGTGGAAGAGGTTGTCTTTAGAAATGTTGTGTTTATCCTTATTAGGTAAGGTTTTCCAATGCTTAATGAATTCTTGGTTAAATTTAGATTCTGACTATTTATAATTAATTAAATGAGCTAAGCCATTTTTAGGAATATAATTGATCTAAAATTCATAAATCAATGAATTAACCAAGTCTTATAAGCTAGATATAGTTTTATAATTAAGTTAATTATACTAATCTATAACATCATCTGAAAAGGTTTTGGCTAGAAGTTTTATAGTTGTAAAGGTGTTTAGATTAATCTAATATTTTTAAGGATTACCAAAATTCTTAAAATTCAAAGTGGGATTAGTGAATTCATCATAGGTGATAGGAGTGGTACCACATATGTCTATGTTCTAAATTTTAGGAATTAATGGTTCATTTTTAATATGCTTGATTACTATGCTAAGAAGTTGGGGTTATGGAATGAGATTACCACATGCATCTCTATGAGGGGATGGGATGCCATTTGGGTTTTTCAATCCCCATTGAGATTATTTAGGATGATTTTAAAATTTTAATAATTTATTTTTCATTTGCATCACTTGATTAACATTCTTAATTTGGAATGTATCCATTTAATTCATGGATTATAACAAGATTTGATTAGTATTATGATTATATTGACTAGAGGAAGAAGCTTGAGATACACTATTGGTAACATTAATGTAATTGTTAACATGGGAACTTTAGTATGACATCTAAATTAAATATCCCACCATGTTTATATAAATACTAGGCATGGTGGAGGAAAGAATGAAAGGAAGAAGTTGTATGTAGGTTAAGGGGGACATCTTATGTGAAGTCCCATCATGAGGTTATATATTAATGTAGGGTCATTTCCCATATACTCAACATGTTAAATAATAAAAAAGTTTATTTTGGTTGTATACTCAAGATCACTCTCATCTTATACAATAGGCATGTGTGGGGGATAGCTAAGTGGATCAAGAGGTTTGGAAGTAATGAGTGATGCATATTTTATAATCCTAGTAGTTACATGATAATCTATTTTGTCTTGGTTTTTGATGATGTCAAAATGAGACATAGGATCTTTGTAGTAATTATTTAGTTCCATCATGTCATGTTCAGTTCTTTATTTGAAATCAACAAAAATATATTGCATAATGGAAGGTGAGGGTAAAAACTAAACTAGGTTGGTCGATGTAGTATAAATACATAAAACATATTATATCAACCAAAACAATATGGACAATAATTGAAATAGGGATAATAAAATGATATCAAGTAGTTCAAGGCAGTTAAATAGGCAAAAGGATGAAACACAAACTATGTCAAATTGTCTAACATAGTTTGGAAGGAAGGATGGAAAATAGACAATAAAAAAATAGTATCGAGTCATTCCATGTAGTTTGTTATGGGAAAAAATAAAATAATATAAAACAAACTATATCAAGCTATTTAATGTAGTATGGAAATTGAATGACTATAATATGATAAATAAATAGATTGTATTAAATGGATCAATGTAATTGAGGATGTAAGCACAAGGGACTAAATTGAACTAGTTGATGTAGTTTATCCACACAAGTAACTATATTAACATTTATATATGTAGTTAAAACATAACACACAACTATATTGATGTTGGTTGATGTAGTCTACAACATAACATACAATAACAAGTAATAAAATTCAAATATAATTATCTTTTTTAACTATTTTTACAAAAATAAGATCAAGTAGATACACGAAAAGGATTTTATTGATAGTGTGGACTCTCAAATATGCTTACACATGTGTTGATTAGTGTTGGACTAATATTTCAAATCACTAACTATAGAGGCTAAAATGTGCTTGTATCCCACTAAACCCAATTTTTAGAGTATAGTGAGAGTAACTTTCCTAGGTGATACACTTCTCTCAAGTACACCACAAAACCAAATAGATGTCTTAAATTTGTAATATTTGATAAAAAATGAATCCTATGCATTTTTTAGATACCATGAGGTATGTGAAAACTACATTCTATGTTTAGTGGTGTACAATGTCTATGATCATTGGGAAAATCCCCTCATGCCATGATGTCTATAAATAGAACACCAAAAATCCCTACATGACAATCACTAAGTAATTTTAAAATTTCTAGAATATAGTTTCTATGGAAATCTAATATAAAATAAATTTTGAAATTCAATATAAAAAACCAATTTGCATCATTCAATGAATTGAAATAAAGAGGCATGTAACTTAAAACTAGATGGTTGATTAAGCTTTGAATTTATTTTTATTTTTTTAAAAGATTTTTTTATTATTCGTAAAAAATTAAACAAATATAACAATATCAATGTTGTCCAATGTAGTTGTACACAATATATAACCATGTCAAGTTGATCGATGTAGTATCTTCACACACAAAATCACAAATAGGCGAGAAACAATATTGATATGTCTAATGCAATTTACTAAAAAGGGGATAAAGACAAAAATTTATCATATCTGGATAATATAATTAACTAAAAAATAGTTTTGAAGATAAAATTATATCGTGTTTGGTTAATACACTTGATTATAAAAGGCATAAAATGTTATAGAAAGGTATCACATTATTTGATACATTTGGATAGAAATAATGCTCAAGATAGAACTATATTGAATTATTTGATATAGTTTATTGGAAAAGAAACAAAGATATAAATGTATCAATTTTTTTGATACAGTTGGCTAAGGATAAAAATCATGACCAAATTGTATCAATTTGTTTCATATAGTTTATTAAAAATAAGACTACTAGATAATTATATCAAACTATTCAATACAGATAGATGTAGAGGTGAAGGCAATAGTAAGGTTCACCTTAGGTTTACCATAATGAATTCGATGGGATAGGATTGGATTACAACTATCCTATCTCTAAATATGTAGACTTGGACAAGGTTAATCAAATATATCCCAATGATCCTTAATGATTCAGGATATGACTAAATGGATCCCCAAGTCTAACGAGAGGAACACCTAAAATGTAAAGTCAAAATAAAGGGTTTCAAATCATTCAGGCTAATAACATAATTAAATATCTCTAACTAGATCTTTATTTATAATTAGTCTAATATTACAAATTATTTTATCAAATTTATGGGAATATAAAACCCTAGATGACAAACTATTATGTCAAATTAGAGGGAGTAATATAAAAATATCAAGCACTCACTACTTTGAAACTATGAAATTTTATAAACTTACTAAAAATATCAAATTATAATATATAAAAAACAATTAGTTAGAAAATAGCTTTACAAGAGGAACAAAGGCTGAAACTCATTGAGTGTGACTATATACGGGCTAAAATTAGGGATCTGGCACTAAATCAAGGCCTGGAGAACAACACCCTAGGATGGAAAATAGAGGGTTGACACTTTTTTCACTCTAATATCATTGTTTTCTACTTGCAGTGATAAAATTAGGATTCTTAGGTTTTCTATGTCTTCATCTACAGAGCATGTATGTAGTATGAGAGCTTGAAATCACTTGTAGAGACCACTATGTGACCAATTTTCATTCAAAACTCTAAATCCTTGGCATGCGAATATAAATTAAAATTAATGAGGACAAATGGGTAATTATTTGAAGTTGGGAAAGACCTCAACACCCTATGTGTTGAGTGTTACCTACATAAAATACTCTAAAGAGGCATCAAACTGCATATAATTATCTAATGTTATGGTGATGTGTGAATTACTAGAGAAATATACTATATGTTGGTGTAATACTAATGTGATTAAGTTCCTTAACCATTTATTTTGACTTATTAAATGTATTTAGACTTGAGATCTAGACTACTATGGTTGTATGCAATTAGAATTGGGAGAAATAGGTGTTTTTCTCTCAATGTGCAATTATTATTTTGTTGTTTTTAAATGTCAAATCCCATTATGTGCAAAATGGTTTTAAATGTGTTTATATAGTCATATCCTTGAAATTACTTTGAATGGGGGTCATTAGGCACATAGGTTAACCTTTATATAACTTTTGATTTTTCAAATGAACCATTATTTGGTGGGAAGACTAGAGGTGGGCCATAGATACTAGAGTAGTGTGTTAAAGTCCCCTACGGTGTTTAAGTTTAATGAGTAGTATGATCATGATAAATTTAAAGTAGGGGATAAATTATGTCTAAGGATAATAGGAATAGGAAGGATTATACTCAAGGTTTATTTATCAACTTAGAAGAGTGAAGGTGTTTGAAAGTGATCAAAATGGGTCCTTAGATAGGTCTAGATCTAAGTGTATAAAAGGGTAGATGTAAGTGCATAATTTTAGATTAAAATTTAACTTATGTATCTACATTCCCCAAAAAATTTATTATATTAATGTATAAAGTCAAAATTTCTATAGTAAAATTAAAAATAGTGTGTACCTAAACTTACCTATGAAGAGGAGTTCTAGATGTATGCCATAAAATTAAACTATGTTCCACACAAACCTAAAATAAAAACATATGTAATATCAGTATTTACTTAATATAATATAAAAAAGTGAAATATAATAAATTAAATATTAAAAATTAATGAATAAACCTAATTGGGTATATAAACCATTTTGTTTTATTGGTGTAAAATTGGTGACTTTAGAGGGTAGGACCCTTGGAGTTTTTATTAACATTGAATATCTTGGATTAGACTATGCATGCCCCAATCCTTGTCAATTGAGTTTTATTAATAACTCAAGGTTTGATTGAATCCATCATTGTATAAACAAATTAATGAATTAAATTAGAATCCCTATATGAATCCCATTAGATAGTTCTTGTGAAAATATTGGTGTAAATAGTGAACCAACCATTGCATATGGAATAAGGCTCAATTTTGGTGGAAAATTAGAAAAAAAATGGTGTAAATACTAAGTATAATCTATATATATTATGTATAACATGGATAATGACATGAATTTTCCATTCCATCTACAAAACTAGTGCAAAAAAATCAATGAGGAAGCAATATACCATGCACATGTGCCCAAACTAATATTTGGTGCATATAGATTATAAGACTAAGTAAAGCAACTAGGATTATTATCATACCTATGTGTAAACTTAAACAAACATGACATGCAATATTACCCCAAAAATCATCACATATGAGACAAAACTAAGTTATTCTAGAAACAGTTTCTTGAAAACTATTTTGAGTAAAGGAGATACTTAGAAATTATAGAAATACCTATTTTTTAGGAATTTGGATAATAATACTAGGAAGGACACTAGAGAATTAATCTCTTGTCCAATATGGTTTTCTTGTTTAAAATGGATTTATGTGTGCTCTATGATATTAAAACTATGTCAACTATGTGGTCATTATCAAAATATTTTTAAGTATTGATCTGGGAGGTCTAGTCTCTAAGACAACCCTCTATTAATGCCCCCTATTTTGAGGTGAGTTGTTAAGCCTACACAAGAACTTGAAACAAAATAAAATGTTATGTGATATAATATTATGACATAATGATTGAAATATGAGTAGTATCAATAATATGGAGTAGCATGGCATCATCATAGAGATAAACTAAGAATAGTAATAATATGATATGTATGTTGGAATAAACATTCATAAAAATATTGTCTAGATAGATGTTAGTATTTATAAACATAGATAAATGATCAAACTACGTATGTAATGTTGAATATAACTACTTGAGGAGGAATTTATGATATTCATCATGGGATTAGAATATTTAGGTGGATGCATGATGTCTATCATGGCATCAAAAGATGAGAAAAGAATCAAATAAGGTGTCATAGCCATGACATACACAATCAAAGAGTACACATAAATCACATAAAATACACAATAGAATTCCAAGAGAAAACATACAAGGGACATGTTTAAATCTTACTCACTTGAATAGAAAAGCACATAAGGACATGTTCAAATTTCCTTACACTTATAAAAACAAGTAATGAAGGATTAGATACATATATAAAGACATGTTCAAATTCTTACACACATCACATGACATATATACAAATACATGTTCAAATGTGCATGCATGCATAGTATCATAAACATGAAGTCTTAGATCCACTTAGAAATGACATATTCAAATGTCCTCAAAGAAAAGAGAGAATGCACACAAGTGATGAAGCTAGAGGAAGAATATGAAAATCATGTATGATTATGTAATTTTATAAATAAGATATAAGTTTTAACCTGAGTACATTCATTAATTGAAATATAAAATAATATATATCACAATGTGAGTGAGTGGTCAATATCAAAATATGTGATGTTAGATAGTGAACTAAGTATATAAGTGGATAGATAATGATGTATCTTATGTATAATATGCCCCCAATGATCTACCTAATGAATTTACATGTTTTAGGAAGATTTTGTGTAGTCTATAATTGAGTGGTTATAGTCTAATCTCATTGGGATAACAATGAGGTGAGGGACACTAGAGTAGTGCATTCATATCCTCCATAATCCCCATGTATAAATATAGATTTTAAATATGTAACATTTAAAATACCTATAACTAAATCTGGAATTGATATTTTATGTAATCTATAATTACCTATGTACATTGATGAAACATGTATGATATATAATTGGATAAATCATATATGTAATAATGTGCACAACCAAACTAATGTTTGAAAAAGTAAATATAATCATTCATAGGTCCTAATTTCATTATTTTATATAATATTTTTTTGTTTTTATATTTTTGTAAATATATGAAAATAGTATGTATAAAGTCATAAAGATATATTGATCAATGAGTCATGCAAGGGAATCAATCAATAGGCCCTATGTTGAGAATAGGAATGGTAAACTTTCATGAAAGGAAAGGATTATGTTGTGGTGACTGAGTTATTCTCAATTAAAAATCTGAATATAGAATACCAACCATGTGATGACTATCACTTCCATACTAATAATATATAGCATATTATCTCTATGATTGACCATGATGAATTATGGGGTGTTTTAGAACCCATTTGTATCGTTTGAATCCTTTTTGTGTTGTATGTGAGGTACCTTTAGTGCTTTATGTTAAGCCAAAAACATTGTGTCCTACAACCCATATAATTATTTTTTTGTTAATTCAATTCAACAATGCTATTTTATTAAATTCACTTTATTATTGGTTAAATTATTATTTAATTTTTAGAATTTTATCAAAGGAGTGTGAAACACACAATTATACAAAGATTAGATAATTTATTTAACTCGATTATTTTCTACCACAAGGATTCCCTAGGAAAAGGAATGCAAAAACAATAGGATGAGGTGGTGATCTAACGTGGTTTCAGAAGTTATTTCCTCAAGTAAGAGGTAAAAGTCACCATAATGTGGTACCATAAATAGATGTTCAAATACAATAATTATTTATTGATTTAAAGGATCACAAAATTATTCACACGTAACTTGATCAACACACATAAAGGAAATGATATGAGCCCAAAATAATAATCATGTTAACACAATATTACTACTTTAAGGCTCACAAATGGAGAGACTCATCTAACACTATATAAATATACTCTCAAGGCACACAAGATAAAGAAAAAAACAAAATTAAAAGTGAAATGGTTATCAACAACTACACAATGATCAAACTCAAAATTTAATAAATATTATGTATATAGTTAACCTAAACAACAATGCACAATCATAACATAAAGGATAACAACAAAGCACCACTAGCCTAGCCCAAGAACCTAGACCTAATTCCCCCACAAATACATGGGCTTCCTACATATTCACTCTATAGAATAGGGGTTTGATGTAGTTCTCATTTTAATTTTATGGCCCTCTCCATGAGACATCATCATCGATACCAATTTGGCACTCTAATCCAACAAAAGATTTAATACACCTCTCAAGAGAGATTTTATAAGCTCTATTCATATATTCAAGATGATATGACACACCCAAAGGTCATCAATGAAAAACTATAAATGTCACAAAATTGTGCCTATTTACCCAATCATCCCCACATGATGACACAAATAGGAGTCAAGCATAACAAGGAACCTATATTATCTTGTTCCAATAAGGTCAATGTCTCAATAATATTTCACTTACATTGCTCAAAGAATCTCTATCTCCTGATAAAGTATCTAATGATGTCCAAGGTTAAGACGAGAGAAAAAGCTCAAATATTAATAATTAATGAAGTTCACTATCCCTCAATAACTAAAAAACTAAGTAGACCACACATCTTGGAAACTAGAAAGTAGCACATACATGAAGAAGAAAACTGTAATTTCCATGCTTAATAAAAAACTTTGATGGTTATATTTTTAAGCATGTGTTCCAAGATCACCATAATTTTAGTTATCAATTATCCATTCTAAGAGGGCATCCTAGTGGTTAGTATCTAAACCCATACCCACTCCTCGAGCTACCTACATATATACAGTGATACCACCACACACAAAATCAAGGTTGGTTTTATTCCACCCATTCTTAAATGAGTGTTATATTTAATGTGAAGGTACATAGCCTTCACCTGCATAGTCACATGACTAAGCTTAACATAATTATTCCTTTCAAGTAATATTGTGGCCACTAGTTAGCCCATGCACATATAATCACTACTAAGAATTAAAATGACATTAAAACATATGAGTACATGCATAAATAAATATAACCTTGAGTTTGACTACTAAAACTCATACCAAGGGTACATTTCAAAACACCTTCAAGTAGGTTGCATCCCAGGTCTACCCAATAGAAACTAAAGCTAGACATATACACATGCATTTGTGGGTCTAAAATTTGAACCAAGGTAATAAACATATAAATCTAAAAAATAGTTTATGGTAGTCATGACCAAAATTATAAACACTGAAAGGCACTAAAAAAACCATCGCAACAAAAGACTCTTATGAACAAGATAAAACACACTAATTTTCATACTAATAATCAATTATAAAAGTAATTTTAGTTTAAATCTAATAGAAGAGTATAAATTTTTATTTGCATGGAAACCAATCATCTAATCTATAGATATTATGTTTAAGGCAACAAAATATTTTTATTGTGAGAAAGACAACAATTTAGTCTATCACTCCATAGTGACCTTAACTAAGAAAAATTATCACAAATTTCCAAATAAACTAGCTATAGAATACTCTAAAAAAATAATAAATTTAACAATAAAATTAAATTTATTATGAAAATAATAATTTTGAGATATATTAAAATGGTTACAACTTTCTAATTTAAGGAAACTCAATTATTTATATTTTACTTACGTCGATTCCAATTGACTTTGGGAGCAAGAGGGAGATATTGAAATTTTTCCCTAGAAATTGTCTCTTGTAATTGACTGAAAATAATGATTACAAAAGGGAGTAAAATTTATCTAAATATTGATCTCATATTTCATGTCCACAAATAATTTATTATATGTCTTGGATTATATAAATTATAATTTTAAGTATTTAATTAACTTCAAAATCAAAATGACTTTGGAGGCAAAGAAGGAAGTTTAGAGATTGATTTTGTGAATGCCATTTGGAAATAGCCAGAATGGATAATTTTTAACAAGATTAAAAAAATTCCAACCATGGTTTATGTATTTCATTATCTAAAAAAATTAGGTTCAAATCTTCATTTCAACAAAACTCCATTTTAGATAATTATTTCTCTTTGATTATGAAAGGGGTTTAACTAGGCTAAGAAACAATAAAGTATAATTGTTTAATTATTGAATCCATATTTCATATCATATCATAATTATTCCCAAGTCTCCAATTTTGAAAATTTCTAATTTTAATATTTATTTTACCCCAAATATTAATCAATGTTGGAGGTGAGAAAAAATTAATTCAAATTTTGCTTTTTCAAATGCCATTCAAAATTGATCAAAAGAGGTAGTTTATGACAGGGTAAAAAATTATAAATATCACAATGAATAATTATTTTCATTTAATTTAATTTTAATTCTGATCTAAAATATAGAAATTAAGATATTCAATGTTTTTCTCTAATTACATATTTTTGTGTGGCTTCTACTTTCATGGTTGGCATGATTCCTTCAAAGTCAAGTACAACCTAAAATATGGTTCAAAATATTGCTACATTTTTATTTGTTGTATATATCACAATTTGAGTTACATATGGGATACTCAGATTTTCTTCCTATTAATTTTATAATAACATGTCTTTACGAACTTAAAGAAAATAATTTTCATTTTTATTTATTTCTTTTCATTTATTTTATATTTCAAATTATAATGTGTATCTAATTTATACTTTCATGATAAAACTAAACATATTTAAAATTATATAGTTAGTTTATAATTTCATGAGGATGCCAAGCTAGCTTGAAATCATATAATGTTAATACTTTTAAATATAAATTTCTAAGTGTTTTATGGTAAACTAGAATAAATAAACAACCATAGTAAAATCACCATATCTTTCTCATTTCTAAATGAAATTTAAGAAGTTATGGAACCCTGTATCTGAGGGGCATAAAACTCAAACTATTCGATCACATTCTACTTCATTTTAGAGCCTCAATAAAATTTATATTCAAGTTTTATTTTACCTATGAATTTCATTTAATAAAGTGTATCACTATTTATGGACTATATAAAGTATTTGTAATTAAGAAAACAAGACACCTATTATACACTGAATTGGTCATGTCTAACATGTTCCCTTTGACAAAACTTGATTTTCATTATAATTATTTCTAATCCTTAATGAATATATAAAACTATTAAGATAATTATACTAAAACTATGAGAGAGAGAGAGAGAGAGAGAGAGAGAGAGATGTTCCCTTTGAGAGATGAGAGATTTGAGAGAGAGAGAGAGAGAGAGAGAGATGTCCAACATGTTCCCTTTGAAAAAACTTGATTTTTGTTATAATTATTTCTAATCCTTAATGAATCTATCAAACTATTAATATAATATAATTATAATAAAATTATAAGGGGGAGAGAGAGAGAGAGAGAGAGAGAGAGAGAGAGAGAGAGAGAGAGAGAGAGAGAGAGAGAGAGAGAGAGAGAGAGAGAGAGAGAGATTTTATTTTTTTCATAACCATGAATGTCAAAACTCAAGCTTCTTTGCAATACTCAAGCGAGTGAAAGAGATTATTTATTTTGGTATGCATCTGAATATCATTTTCACATTTTTATTTACATTATACAAATATAAAATAAATAGCTTTCACTTCCAAATTGTATGAATTCAAGTTATTTTTAATTTTAGGGAGAATACTAAGAGAGAGTGGAAATAGGAAGGAGATAGGTTCATTATTTGCAATCATTTAACATGTAAACTCAAATAAACAATGTATATTTATAATATTTCATTCATATAGATTTCAAGGAAATTAAGGGAGGGAGAGATTGAATATTCTCAACAAGGGATTATACAATCTCAAAATAACAATATCTATTTCAAAAAGGAAGGATCAAAGAAGAGAGAAATCATCTACTTCTACAAACATTTCATTTTCATATTTATTTTTCTTAAAAATTCAAATAAGATATTAGAAGAGAGTAGAGAAGAGAGAGAGATATCATTTCTTAAAAAAACATGATAAAACTCAATAATGAACAATTTTCTATTTACAATTACAATTTCCCTAATATTCAAGGAGATAGAGAGATAATATTTATAATTTGTTAAGCATTTTCAAAAATCAACAAGAAAATGGAAATAATCCTACATCTAATCTTATTAATTCCAAAATTCTCCAAGGTTTTCCTTATCCATTTCAACTCCCTCCACCAAAAATAACCCCAAAGAACAACTCAAAATAAAACTATGTGTGGGAAATAAAAAAGGTCTAAATCTCATATCCCTAGTGTTGATGGGGCTTTATTACATAGTAGAAAGTTAAAAAGGTAACCTCTAATATTTTAGGATATTAATGGAGATAAACTCCACTCCAGGACATGAGTTGTAGATATGGGTTTAACAATAAGGTGGCAAAATATAAGTCTTAAAATGCAAGTTGTTAAACCATGTGTGAATGGGTGAGTAAAACCTAAAAAATTAAAACCCAATTGATTTGGATGGATAAGACCTATGTTAAAGTGGCTAGCTATTAAAAAAAATAAAAAAGAGGGAAAGATAGATAAAAAAATAAGGATATATGATTTGAAAGGGATTACTTTCAATCTGGTCTCTTTGTGGACAAGTGTGTTAATATTAATGATTATAAAAACTAGTTGTTGCACACACACATGCAAACACAGTAGGGTAATATGGGGAAGAAATGACATAGTAAACTCTAAGGTTTTAGCTAAATATTACCTTAATCTAGATTATTTATGTCACACCCTTATTTATAAGATTATATCTCAGCCCAAAGAGGTTTCTAAGGTAGTTTTTGCTCACACGTAGAAGGTTATATCAAGAAAAAACTTATTCACACTTATAGAAATGTAACAATACACCTAAATGCATAAAATTAATGATATTTGCTAATTATGTAATAAATATTACATGTTTTCAATCATAATACACCATAAATAACAAAAAAAAAGTAACTTTCTATAGCTTTTACACAATTCAAATTATTGAATCAAACAACCCAGAAATTAAAACAAATTAATTACATAGAATTGAAATAGAATATCATTAACACATTTATGTTCAAATAATACTTCTTATATTGATAATTTTTCCAACCTCTAAATACAATAGGATTACATGTCTAAATAGATTTCAAGAGGAGTCACCTCATCCTCCAAATCTATGCAAGAGTCTAAAATTATATATTAATTATAATTAGAACAAAAATTCTAATTAATGTAAGTTATGCGTGTATGTCTAAAATTAGTTAAAATCAAGTCTTTTGAAATTTAAATCACTCTTACAAAGACATGTAATGTGTTCATGATTACAAAAAAATTCAATTGGCTAGTTTATGTCTTAGTTAAACTATTAATTTACATGTAAAGATACATATATAAATAAGTGAATAAATTAAGGATTACTAGTCGATGAATCATGCATGGTCAAACTAATAGTTGTTAGAAACACTGTAGTGAAAGGCATGGTTAAACTAGAAGACTCAACCACAACCTACTTCTTTACTTTCAACTCCTGATAGTGCTTATACCCACCATTGTGTTGTGACCTTATTGAATCCATGTTCAAAAGGGAGGGTCTATAGACCCTGGTAACTTGCGTAAGTAACCATGCATTTTTTGTCTTGGTGGTTATAAATTCCACCCATAATATTTCCACCTTTGTTACCTTCTTTTTAACAAATCCTAGCTCTTGTTTAATTTCTTTTAATGTACATCCCTAAAGACTTTGCTTAAAATGAGCTGACTCTTATTGAGTAGCTAATCAAAATCAGATGTATTTATTAATTTACATGAAGAATCAAGGGCTTGGGAAATTTTTTCAACTCATCCAAAATTTGTAGTACTTACTTTTCCTACTCTACCAATTTATAAATAAAGGATTGCATGCTTAATACACACTCCCTAACTTTTAATGTCCTAATGACTACCATATTTAGAGCATTGGCCACCTCTAATGGTGACATAAAATCAAGATGGCTAAAAGCCTTATTGGTTGTATACAATATAAGGAAATTTATTTTATTTTCATGTTATTTCAAAGAATTAAATAATTTGATCATTTTTACTATATAAGGGGACAATTTATCCCTCATAGAACAAATAGTCTTCAACATTTTAGAAAAATTCATAGTAACATTATGTACATCACCTTCAATTTCCTTAGGAACATGAAAATTTCATTGTTGTTACCTTACCTTCTTAATTCATTATTGTAATTTATGCATGTCCTACTATGTTCCCTCATTAATTTCTATCAATGATTTTATATTTACTTGAAATTGGGCCTTGAAATCCTCATTATATGGAGACTACCCAAGTATCCTAGTATTTCATCTTGACAATGAAAATACATAATGCCTCTCCTCTAAGACCAAGCCTCTACTAGTGTCATCTTCTATCTTCCTCTTTTTAACCCTCTATATTGTAGTTGTTGATTTTTCAAAAATAGAGATCATGGTGGGGAGCTCAATTATTATAATATTAGGTCTTTTGGAGGCTTGGGATCCTAGGATTGTATCTCACTAGGGAATAACCAACTAAGTAGCATCCATTAATTGAGTGTGCTCAATAATAGTCTTGATACCAACATCCCCTAAATATTTCCTTAAGGCCTCTGTATATAGTGGGTCTAGTGACAAATGGCCAAATAATCTTGGACCAAATAATGTTTCCAAACTGAGGCATATGATGAACAACATAAGTTGGCTTATTCTACTTTGATTTGGCAATGATAGTAATGAAAGTAGCCTGAATTGTGGTGAAGAAGGCATAGGTAACCCAATTCATTGGAAGTGGGTGTAAAACCCACACTTATAGTGATTGAATCTAAGGATGAAATAGGGAGTCTAAAGTCTTCAAAATCAAAATACTCAATACAAATCAATTATTTAGCTCTCTTAACTAAACTTGTGGTAGTAGGAATGTCCTCCACCTCTTTTTCTAGCTTGATAGTTATCATTCTAATGGGTGGCATTTGAGATGGACCTTGATACTACATGGGCCTCCTCAAACCCTATTCTTTCTTGACTATTATCATCACCATGGGTGGCATCCTAGATGAGGTTCCTTAGACTTCAAGATGTTGGGAATGCTAGGAGGTCCAGTCATCTATAGTTAACCGTCTACTAGGAGGAAAGAACCTAGTATGTTCCTATGTAATTTTTATAGAGGAATATACCTAAATATCTCTCAAAACATCCTCCATAAATCTATTTGATGTTGATATTTCTATAATATTATCATCATCTTTCACATTTAAAAGTAGGAAATCATTCTTGAATGGTTCATGTTGGTAGGGGATGTGAAGCCTTTGGATGTGCTTTTAGATTAGGCCATGAGGATCCAAATCCCTATGTGGAAAAGTAACTAATGAATAGTATTGTATTTTTGATAACATATCCAATAATTTTCCTAATGGTACAACACATCTATGTAATCATCAAGGAGGAACCATGAAATATTCTTTTCTTTTTTGAAATAATCTTCATCCACACTCCACCATAGTTGGGAGGCAATCTCCTGCTCAGCTAGCTTATCAGGGACATCCATTATGAAACATCATGAATCAACATTTTTTCCCATCACCATGATCATTGTGTATTTATAGTAGAGAAAATAATCCCCCCTTAGCCCTAATCTTTTTTATAATTCTCTCTAATATTTTAAGCAAGGGTTTCTCATGAATTTCCCTATAGATTTGAGGGTAAATGTTCTAGGTAATTATGACTATGTTCCTTATATATTCATAGATGTAGAGGAAATAAAAATAATTACATACCCAATTTTTAATATAGTCTAGGGATATGTTCTAAATAAATACATTATGCACATAGACAGTGCCTAGGACTATGTCTATCAAATAGGACATCATATAAAAATGGAAGTGCATAGGCATCTTGTCATTTTTGAACATTTGATCCTATAATTTTATGTTAATTATCTCTCTTAGAGAAAAAATCAACTAAGTTCATCAATAAATCCATTAATTTCACCCATTCTAGGTGAAGGAAGTGGATACTGGAGTAACCATAAAACTTGTTTAATAAAGGCATTCTAATTTGGACCCCCATTTAAAATTTGGTGATAGGTATTGACTCTTTGGCTTTGAGAGTGACCAATTATATTGGATTGAACCACTTCTTGAGTGTATTCTCAATTATGGTCATTTTATTCCACAACTCGACCTAGTGTCCATTAAAAATGGCATTTGTAATGGGTAGTCATAGGTACTTCTAGAAATCATCCCTTGAGATGCAAGTGATGACTATCTTCTAGCTTATGTGGTGTAGGAAACTACCACCAATCACCTTTCCTTCAAAAAATTGGTCCCTCAATAAGTTGATGTAGGGTATCACCTTAAGCTAAATTTCTAAAAAATGTAGTTATTAATGTTTTAGTGGTATCAAAGTTATTACTAATTATTATTGTGGGGATGTTAGAGCCTTTTCATGCAAATGGGAATCTACATCCTCGATCACATCCTAGAGAGATGAATAGTTGACATATTTTTTTGTTAAACACCATAGGATTGAAGATGGTATCCATATAATCTATGGAGTCTTTAATAGAAAATTTATAATGTGGTAACAATCCCCTAAATACCTTACACAAAGAAACCCTTACTGCCTGGTTCAATTACATATCTCTAGCCTTCAATTTAACTATTTAAACACTTTCTAAAAGTAATTTGCATAGGAGCATTGATAGATATGGATTTGAATTCTCTTGTGAATACAAATTCACCTAATATATTTAGTAATCAATAGGTAGATGTCTCTTTAGAATTCACTCATAACATTGATTATTAGTAGCTTTAATTCCACTTCATGTGTTATTAGTGTCCAATGTATCCAAGCTTGTTTTACTCATTTAATTAAAACTTTGTCACTTCCCTTTGGCAAGTATGCCATGTAGATCTATATAGGTTTAGATAAATTCCACATTGTATCCTTGGACAAGTGTCACCTTATTACTAATTTAATGTAAAATTGATTGTGTTACTAGCATGTCTTCAAAATTTGTGTGTCAGGCTTTATGTTAGGACCAGGCTAAACAATTATTATGGCATTTTGAATATGTGAAATGTGAAGGTGAATAATATGATGTAAAAAAGCTATGAAAAAATCCCTGAAGACTAAATTTTTTAAATAAAACTTATGAAGAACAATTTTTTGAACATAACCTCCAAACACAACTTGCAAAACACAAATTCTAAATAAAACTTACAAAATGTGGAATTTGTGAAGGCAAATTCATGACAAAATATGCAAACAAAATTTTCAATGTCCCAAAGTGAGACAACACAAATTCTGAAAACTACTTCATGAACAAAAGTTCTGAATAAGATATGTCAAGAAAAAACTATCAAAGTTTGGAACCAACAAAAACTAATATTTGTGAACATGACCTATAAAGTGTAAATATGCAAAGGCAAAGCAATATATGTAGGTGTAAATACTTCGAATTTAAAGTATGTTAAATTAATTGATGAATGTTGTGATGAATACACAACTTTTGAAAACCCAAAACATGAAATGTACAACTTAGGAAATTGATAACATGTGAAGTTCGATTATGAAAACCTAGATATACAAACCTCCTAAAGACTAGAAATATTTTAGTTTGAATAAAGGAAACTCAAATAATAAATAAATTTTAAATTCATTCATATTAATCAATAGTCATTCATATAAAAACCTTTAAAGTTTGAGCCTACAGAATACACATATAAAGCTGATGAAAAAGGCTTTTTAAAAATTGAATTAAACCATTCCAAGTTTTAATGGTTTCCTACTCAGGAGGAAAAAAAGAGTGGGGGTGTGTTGAATACAATAAATCATGACTTATAAGAGGAATACTCTTGAATATTCATAAATCTAGAATCATTGGATAGCAACCCAAAACCAAACATGAATCATACCCAAAGATAATAATTAAACTACAAAAATGAAAAAGACTTCTAATTTATCTATACAACATAATATCATCACCCATACCTTGGATATGAATGTGGTGAAATGATTTTCATTTACCCTTGTTTTCAGGATTTTAGCAAGGATTTGGAGTAAACTATAGGTTTTATTCTAATTTTTCTAAATCATATTAGAACTAGGGAAACTTAGGAATTTCTTTACTACCAACCAAGCATCTATATCCCTAATAGAGATACCTTTGGTTTGGATTCCTTTTCTCCCCTCCTATTCTTACATGATGCAGTATGCATTGATCTTATTTCATCATATGAGTCTTTGATCACCCTTATATTCTCTTTGGATATACTGATCACTCTTTAGGATAAATTCATCTTCTCTCTTCTTATTTTAATAATGTTAGTAGAATAAGGAAGGTATGAACCATTGTGATCTAGTGTATGTGAAAAGGAAAACTTGATTTATCAGACTATCCCTGCCATCTATATCCATATCAATGGTTATTACCTTAAGCATGTATTAACATTAGAAGTATACTTGATCCAAAGAGATGATAAAACTTTATAAATTTTTATGGAGTAATGAGATCAAATTTTACATACTTCATAGAAGTATTCAACTAGGATATAATCATAATTAATCTATTTGTTGCATAGCTAGTCTCAGACATAAGGGTGTAAAACTTGTAAATAGAGCCAATTTGTGTGCTCCATTTTATGTCCTTCCCACATTTTTTTTAATTTTGAAAACTCTCTTACAGATTTAACACTGATAGATTTAAACATGGATGAAAATCTTAATGAATTAGCTATTATCTTGGTGATACAAGGAGAGGTCAATTTGATTGTCACAGAAAAATAAATAAGTCTATTTTAAAAAGTAGAAAACTAAACTAAAGGAAAGAAAAATGTCAAAAACAAGAAAGGATAATCTATAAAGCATAAAAACTACTCTAGAAGAAGTAAATGACAGAAAACAATAAACTAAATTATGAAAATAATAAATATAACCTATTCTTACATATACCTCAACACTTGTGGTCATTAAGGAATATATCTAAATGGTACAACTAGGAAGTAGTGCTTCAAAAATTATTGGTTAATTGGATATGTCAATCCATTACCTTAGAGGTCACTCAAATAAAAAGCATTGTTACCCAAAATATCTGATATCTAGTAAGGTCTAGTCCATAAGGGGGTAAAATTATCATGATGTCCGTTATTTTCATAGGCTTTATCCTATAAAAGCACTAGATCATATATTCTATATGATTTCAATGTCAATCTTCTATCAAAATATATTTTGAATAAGTCTTGATGTTTACTAAAATTAAGCAATGCTTCATTCCTCTAATCCTCTATTTCTATTATATCCAATAAATGGGACTCCTCTTTCTTTATTGGTTCTATGTACACCTCCATAAATTGATATGTTGGAAATTTGAGCATGATTGGGAATATTGGCCATCATTCATATACTAGTAGGTAAGGTGAAGCTTTAGGGGCATACTTAAATCTTGTCTAGTCTACCCATAATGCATATTTTAGTAAATGTGCCATTCTCTAGGTTTTTCTATAGCTAACTTTTTAATGGTATCAATCAAGATCTTATTTTTTGATTTAGCTAATCTGTTTCTTTATGGGTAATAATTAGAAGATGACTTGATGGTGATTTTATTTTCATGGTCCCATTCAGTAAACTCAACTAATTAGAATGTTGTCACATTGTCAAAAATTAATAAAATGGGGATACCAAACCTAGTTGTGATGTTTCCTCCCAAAAAACTAATTATGTTGTGTTCTCTGGAATGTTTTATAGCCACTTCTTCAGTCTATCTAGTGTAGTAATATGTAGTTATGAGCATGAATTTATGGCTAGTTAAGGGATTTGGATTAATGACACTGATGAAATCTAAGCCACATTGGGGAATGTGCTTCCTTTAATGATAGGATGTAGTGGCATTATTGTATGCACTTCTCTCTTTGCTAAAAATTTAAATTCATGGCATGTTATTACATGGGTGTGTGCATACTTAAATATTTTTGGACAATAGTATCACATTCAAATAATATTATGTGTTGTGGTATTTCCATAGGGATGAACACTACCAATCTCCTAGTATAGGTTCTCCAAAATCTCTTGATCTTGTTTTAATGATATGTATCTTAGGTAGATGCCTTCATAATTTATTTTATAGAGGATTCCTTTTTTGATCATGTCGTGAGAAGATTTGATCCTCAAAGATCTCCTTTTATCTCTACTAAGTTATTGGGGACAAGTACCTATTAGTAAATATTGAATTATATCAACATATTAATTCTTCTAGATACCTAGGTTTGATAAACCTCTTCAATGGTGATGTGTGCATCAAGCTCAGTCATATGCTGAATGATACCTTACCCTCTAATAATTTTTTAGGCTAGATTTCTAGGTCAAACTCCTATAATTTTGGCATCTATTTTCCTCTGCACTCTTCCAATTCATTATGTTGTGATTAATCTTGACAATAAGGTCTAGCACAATAATGAGTCTTATTTCTCAAGATATAATGTCTAAATTTCTTTACTTCTTTGACCAGATCAAAAATTTGCTTATTTAT
Organism: Torreya grandis; assembly: GCA_037957365.1. Lineage (NCBI taxonomy): Eukaryota > Viridiplantae > Streptophyta > Pinopsida > Cupressales > Taxaceae > Torreya > Torreya grandis. The sequence continues at coordinate 341,414 of JARHVA010001732.1, forward strand.
CATGGATTACTTAAGATCCACTTCCTTTAAATTAATTCTCATGAATAAAATAAAATCTTCATTTTCATCCTTCTTCTAGGTAATCACCATAACAATCATCTATTATAAAGCAAACAAATATAATAAAAAGTACTTATTGAAGTCTAGGCTTATTAACACTAAATCCTAAGATATGGCATCTTTGATGTCTTGAAAGGACTTTCATGCCTCTAGTGTCCATTTTATTTTGGAATATTACTTAACCATTGTATTTAGAGGTCTAATTATTTATTTAAAACTTGAGATAAACTTCCTCACAAAATTTATCTTTCTGAAGAAAGACGAGCTCTTTCTTGTTGTTTGGGAATACAATCTTAGAAATCTATTGAATTTGGCTCAGATCAATGGTGATACCATCCTCAATGAATATGTGCCTCAAAAAATTTCATTTAGTATCATTAAATATGCTATTTTTTGGGTTTAGTTAGATAGTAAACCTTCTACATCTTTCAAATATTGACTATAGGTGGCCTACATGATCAACTTTGTTCTTTCAGAAAATAGTGAGGTTGTCCATGTAAATGATTATGTATTTATATATCATCCCTTAAAATACATGGTCTATGTCTTTATAAGAGGTATATCTTATGATAATTAGGCCAAATTTAATCCTCTTGTATGCATAGGTACCCCATTTCATGGTAAATGTAATCTTCATCCTATCTTCCGATTCTACTAGCACTTGGTTATATCCTAAAAATTTGTCCAAAAAAGATATCATTCCAGGACCACTTACTATATGGATCACCTCATCTATGGAAGGCAGAGGGTAGTGATTTTTCTTAGAATCCTTATTCATGTTCATGAAATCAACACACAATCTAATTTATACACTCATTTTTCTAACTCAAACTAAGTTGGCAACCCAAGTTAGGTGTCTGATAGGGAACACTATCCTAGCATTAAATAAATTTTCTACTTCCTCTTGAATGAGTGGTTTAAAGATGGGATTAAATTTTATATATCTTTATTTGAATGGCTTATGGTTTGGCTTCAGTGGATGGTATGAGTGATGACCCTAGGAACTTTCAAATCTTTATAGATCCATGCAATCACATTTTTGTATTGGATGATAAAATACTTCATCCTTTGTATTTTCTTTGGGGTGAAATTGAGACCAATATTGACATAGTGTGGATCATTCTCATCCCCCAAGTTCTCTTTATTGAACTTGGATTCATTGACTTTGGGTTGCCTCAACTTCTGATCCTAGGGGTCTATATCTAATTTTCTCTCTTAAGAAACCATCCCTAAAGGAAGATGGTTTTACTTGAATTGAATAACTCCTCTCAATTATTCCAAGAATAGATAACTAATTTCTTTATCATCAATGATTTGATATTCAAATTATCCTAAATTGGACAATAATTGGATAATTTTCTAATCATCATATAACACCAATAAATTTTCTATATTGGAAAAGGAAAATTTTTAATAGAAAACCTTTCTACCTTATACTCTTTTAAGGGTGATATTTTGGTAGCTAAAGTATCTAGTGAGTTATTAGCCTAGTTTAGTTCTCTATGAATGGAAACTATGTTGAATACCTCAAATGATTTAATCAAATCCTAGGCCCTATGTTTATATCTATTAAGATATAATAATTTTCACTAGTATTTCTTTCTAGCCTAATTTAATCACCCAATTTGAATCTCCATGTATTAATAATTCTTGACATTATTTTGAGAGAAAATTTCAATCCCATAATCAATGCTTTGTACTCTAATATATTTTTAGTGCATGGGAATTGTAACCTATAAGTTAATAGATACTTATGACCTAACGGGTCAACCAATTCAATATTGACTCAAGATACCTTATTGTATTTTGCACCATTAAAATTAAGAGTCCATAATTTAGAAAGTTCATTGATTTTTGGCCTTTGCACCTTGTTCTTCATGGCAAAAGTATAAATCCAAAGATTAAGTGATTTATAAATTATTCATTATTAGTATTGTATTTTGTGATGGGATACTTCATCCTTGGTTCTCTATCAGTTTTGGTTTTATTTGGAATACATCTCCAAATTAGCCAAATGTGGGATAAGTTTATTTATACATACCTTTATAACATCTTTGACCAATATTTATCTAGCAGTACATGTCCCTCTATGATATGTACCATGAGTATGTTTATAGTCATTCTTACATGTGACTCAGATGTAACTTGAATGCATACATCATTTAGATCTCCAAATATAGGAGCCACTATTTTATCCAAATCTAAAACTATACTCTTGGATGGGCTTGGAGTTAACCCTAGCTTTTGACAAATAGAAGTTTGCATTATAGTAGTAGAGGCTCTAGAATCAACTAAACAAGTGTGTATATTTTTGCCAAATACTCTAATATTTAACAATAAAGGAGGAACTTCTAGATTAATATTATATATAACATTGGTATTAGTGGATTTTGTCTTCTCTATAGTAGAATTCCCTATAAGGAACCTCATAAGATCTCCTTTTGTTTAGTAATCTAAGATAATTCATGAAGAGTGATGTTTTTGTTTATCTTCTTCATGTCTTCAATGATATTATATCATCCTTTATTTTGTTCTTCCTTATTTAGAGGATGGTAATTCCCTTTTGGGGGAGGTGGATTGTTATTGTCTTTTAGATTCAAGAGAATAGTTATATTTTTTAGAGGAGTTGATGTAGTGAAGGGTTGTTTGCTCCTCAAATTATAGTTGCTCATATAGAACTATTAGAAAGTGTGTATCTCATATGAGTTATCTTCTACCATGTTATCATCATTTCTTGGGAAGGGAAACTCATGAGTGTCAAATACCATGGTTGTGCTTGAATAATTGGTATCATGGGGGAACTATGGTGGGTTTTTCATTAAATATTACCTCATCATCTCTCTCTAGAAGATTTAAAATGTTGTACATAACTCAACACACTCAAGCTCACCATGTTGTAATGTGTTAATAACCTTACACCAATTGGGTAGATTCATCTCCATTATGTTGATTTTTGGTAATTTATTGGATTGATACTATTCTACAATATTTGAAAGCTAGTTAAAAGGCTTGTTATATATTTTTCATTCAAAATTTTGATTTATGATCAGACTAGTCACATTACCTATCTTTTCATACATGCTCAATAAGTCATTACTTAGCTTTTGAATCATCCTCTATATAGAATCCAATTTTGCTTTGGTAAAATACACACCCTAGACAACCATGATATTAGATGGGAGCTAATGTTGACTCCACTATTGACCATTTATTTGTGTATAATTGTTCAATAAGCCATATTTTTGACTCGATGTGTGTTGTGTCATAGGAGGTAATGCATATAATTGATTATGGTTGAATCCTAAAATATTATAATTCACATGAGGGATTGGATTCAAAGCTAGGAAACTGGCATTGAGGCTAGGGTTGCTTGGTATCTATGGATTTATCTACCTATCAATGTTGGGTAACTTCTTCATAGGCCAGTGATAGAGTGTTAGCAGTAGCATCTCTTCATAAAAATACTATGGTAACTATATCTAGGGTGTTATTGTACATTTTGAGTGCTAGTGTCAATGGTATTTTATATAAAACACTTAGACAAGTGTAAATATTCTAAAACCTTGCATTAAAATATCATATTAGCTCATTGGGATCCATCTTGATACTAGTGAAAAGCTTATATACCACACTCAAATTGGTAACTTGTCTAAATTGGGAAATAAAAGTGCTTTGACATAAGTTCTAGGAAGTAATTGAGTTATCTTGAAAATTGAAGAACCAATCATAATCATCATGTAATATAAATGGAAAAAACCTACATGTAAAATCTTCATCAATGACATTCATCAATCTTAAAGCAGCCTTGAAATACTTGATATGCTCTTCTACCATTCTTACTCCTAAAGAGGAGAAAGAAGGTAGATACTTCTCTAGATTCCTTGGTAAATCATGCACACCTCTTAAGACTTAAATGGAAAACCCAACTAATCAAGGTTGATCCATAGGAGGATTAATGGGCTAGAGGTTTCTCACTAGGGAATGTGTCCTAACTTGGGATATGGTGGGCATAATTGGTGCAGACCTAGGCCTTCTATGGATCAACAAAAGTGAAACCAAAAGACTAGTTTGGTCTCTACACCTAGTTACTCTTGTGGGTGTCTCTAATACAACTCGTACATAGGGGAAAACTTATTATATGGAAAATCAGATAGTGGCTATGGCCCTCCTTTTAGTACTAGCTTTTCTTTCCTATTGATGTAGTTTTATTTCATAGTATAAAGTTAACAAGGTAACCTCTAACATTTTAGGATCTCAATGGAGATAAACTCCATTCTAGTACATGAGTTACATCTATGGGTTGAATAAATAGGTGGTGGAATAGTAGGTTGAGAATGTAAGTTGTTAAACTATGTGTGAATGGGTGAGTGAAACATAAAAAAATTAAAACCTAGTTGAGTTGGATGGATGACACCTATGTTAAAGTCGATAGATCTTAAAACAAATTCCAAAATAGAGAAAGGTAGGGTAGAAAATAAAGATCTATAATTTGAAAGGGATTATTTTTAGGCTAGTCTCTTTATGGACAAGTGTCTTAATACAAATTATTATAGCCATTATCTCTTTCACACATACATGCAAACATAATACAGTAGACTATGGAAGAAAATATATAGTCAAATCTAAGGTTTTAGAAATATTACCTCTATCTAGATTATCTATTAGACACCCTTATTTATAATATCGTATCTCTAAATAGAGAGGTTTCTAAGGCAATTTTTTTCACACATATAAGGCTATACCAAGAAAGCATTTATGCACACTTAGAGAATTGAAATAGTCAACTAATTACATATAATAAATGATATTTTCTAATTATCATATAGCTATTGCACATATTCAATCATCATACATCAGAAATAATAATAAGGAACTTTCCATATATTTTACACACTTTAAATTATTCAATCAAAAAATAAAGAAAGTAAAACTAATTAATTACACATAATTAGAATGGAAGACCACTAACACAATTGCATGACAATCAGAAAGACTTATTCCTATATTGATAATTTTTCCAACCCCTATATACAATAGGATTAAAAATATATATATATATATATGGATGGGTCACCTCATCCTTCAAATCCATTCAAGAGTCTAAAATTACATGTTAATGATAATTAAAACAAAAATTGTAATTAATGCAAGTTATGCATATATGTCTAAACTTAGTCAAAACTAAGTCCTTTGAAATTGGACTCACTCTTATAAAGACATGAAATGTGATTATAAAATTGATCAATTGACTATTCTATATCCTAGTTACAATATTCATTTACATGCAAAGATACATATATAAATAACCTAATAAACTATGGATTACTAGTCGATAAAGCCTACATGGTCAAACTGACAATCATAAGAGAGACTATAGTGGAAGTCATGGTTGAACTGAAAGACCAAACCATAGGCTTCATCTTTAATTCCAACTCTTGATAGTGTTTATACCCAATACTTTGATGTGACCTTATTACATCAATGTTAAAAAGGAAGGGTCTATGCACCCTGGTAACCTATGCAAGTAACTGTGCATGTTATGTCTGGGTGACTCTAAATTACACCCAGAATATCTCCTCTTTTATTACCTTGTTTTTGTTAAATCCAATATCTTGTTTAATTTATTATAATGTATATCCGTAAATACTTTACTTAAAATAAGTTAACTCTTATTATAGTAGCTAATCAAAATTAGCCCTACTTATTAATTTACCTAAAGAATCAAGATCCTGGGAAAGTTTCAACTCATCTAAAATACAGGATTTATTTTTGTTGCTCTATCAATTTAGGAATCAAGGATTATGCATTAGATACCCACTCCCTAACTTTTGGTGTCCTAATGACCACCATATTTAGAACATTGGTTTTTTCCAATGGTGTCATGAAATCAAGATAGATGAAAGCCTTATTAGTTGTATACAATACAAGGAAATTTAGATTATTTTCATCTTCTTTTAAAGAATTAAATAATTTGATTATTTCAAATATATGAGGGGAAAATTCATACATCATAAAAACTAATAGTATCCAAAATTTTATAAAGCCTCATAGTAGCATTTTGTACATCGCCTTCAATTTCCTTGGGAATATGAATAATTTTTTGTTGTTCCCTTACCTACTCAAGTTCTTGTAATTCCTACCTAGCTTGCTCTATTCCTTCATGAAGTTATAGTTATGATTTTATATTTAATTGAAAGTATTCCTTGAAATCTTTGTTATGTAGATACTACCCAAGTCTCCTTGTCTTTCTCCTTGACAATGAAAATACATCTTGGCTCTCCTCTAAGACCAAGCCTATACCAATGTTATATTCTATTTTCATCTTTTTGATAATCTATATTGTAGATATTGATTTGTCAAAAATAGATATCATGGTGGTGAGATTATTTATTATTATATTAGGTCTTTAGGAGGCTTAGGCTTCTAGGTTTATATCCCACTAAGGAATCACCAACTAAGTGTTATCTATTGACTAAGTGTCCTCAATAGTAGTCTTTGTCAAAACATCCCCTAAAGTTTTCCTTAAGGCCTCTGTATGTGGTATATTTGGTAGCGATGGCCAAATAATCATGGACTAATCAATGTTTCCAAACTGAGGCATATGATGAATAACATAAGTTGGCTTCTTATTATTGGATTTGGAGATGGGATTAATGGTAATAGCCTAAGTTGTGATCAAGAAAGGCTTAGGAAATTCCAATTAAGTAGAAGATACATGCAATTGGGCACTATTAATGGTTCCCCTAGTTTTCTTAAAATGTACTTTCTTAGACTTAGGGGGAGTAGGGGAAACTAGAACTAAAGTAATGGTGGGGGAGGTAGAAATAGTGGAAGTAATATAAATAATGGGAACTAAAGCAATGTTACTAATAGTATGAGTAATAGGACTGGTAAGAATAGTAATAATATTAGTATCAATAGGGACTAAAATGTCCAAGGTGGCACTAAGGACAATAGGATCCAAAAGAACAAAGGCAATAAGAACCAAAGAAACAGAGGGGACCAAAGAAACAATGAGCACTAAGGAAATAAAAGGATCTTAGGAAATCAAAGGAGCAATGTAATCACCTAATTTTTATATATTTATTAGTGTTTTCCCTTTTATTCCTTATAGACTTAAGATCTTGGCCTTATGTAGCTCCTCATCCTCACCATCAAGTTCAGTCTCTTCTTAAATTAATGTCCTATAAGTTGTACCCATAGGATCCATCACAGCTCTAGGATTCTTTTTGTAAAAAAATATTGAATTTTCATCTAAAGGAGGAGCCTATTGAGTGCAAGTGGGTGTAAGACTAACACATATAGTAATATAAGCTAAGGATGAAATGGATAGTCTAGAATATTTGGAATTAGAAGAGTCAATACAAATTAGTTCTTCAGCTCTCCCAACTAAACTTGTGGTAGCAATTATTTATTCCACCTCTTGTTTTAACTTGATAATTGTCATTATAATTGGTGGCATCTGAGATGGACCTTTCTATGAGGACCTTAATCTTACATGGGCCTCCTCAACATCCTACTCCTACATGACTATTATCATCACCATAGGTGGTATCCTAGAGGAGGTTCCTTGGTCTTGAGGTTGTTAATAATTTTGAGAGGTTTATTAGTCTGTAGTTGACCATCCATCAGGAGGAGGGAGCCTAGTATGCATGCCTAAAATTATTATATAAGGCTCTACCTAAAATATCTCAAAATCTTCTCTGGCAATCTAGTTGATTTTAATATTTATAAAACCTTTCCATCATCTTTTACATTTAAAAATATGAAATTATGCTCGAATGATTCATGTTGGTAGGGGATGACAAGGCCTTCGATGTGATTTTGGATTAGGCCATGAGAATCTCAATCCCTATGTGCTAAATTAACCAATGAATAATACTCTCTATTTTTTCCAACTTCTCAAAAAAAAATCTTCTAATGCTAGTAATCCCACTTAGCCATAATGTTTTTCTAATGCTCTCTAATACTCCAAGCAGGGGTTCTTCATGAACTGCCCTCTAGATTTGAGGGTAAACATTATAGGTAATTTTTACTATGTTCTTTATATATGCATTGATGTATAGTAAATAAAAATAATTACATACTTGATTTTTAATACAGTTTGGAGTTAGGATCTAGAGACATCCATTATGCACGTAGACGGTGCCCATGATAGTGTCTAGTAAATAGGAAATTATGTTTAAATGTTCTTGCATAGGCCTCTAATCATTTTTAAACATTTTTTCATGTAATTTTTTGTTTATTATCTCTCTTAGAGCAAAATTCAACTCTAAGGTCATCAATAAATCCAATAGTGGCACCCATTCTAAGTGGAGAAAGTGGATACGAGGGTGACCATATAACATTTTTAATAGGGCCATTACAATTTAGACCCCCATTCATAATTAAATCATAGGTACTAGATATTTGGCTTTGAGAGTGACCATTTATCCCAAAATGATCCACTTCTTGAGTTTGTTCTCAATTATGGTCATTTTTTTCCATAACTCAACCCAGTGTCCATCAAAAGTGGAATCTTTAATGGGAAGTTTTAGGTACCTATATAAACCATCCCCTAAGATGAAATTAATGACTATCTTATGGATTATGTGGTTTTAAAAACCACCACTAGTCACCTTTCCTTCAAAAAATAAATTCCTTAGTAATCTAATGCAGGGCATCACCTCAAGCTTAACCTCTATAAAAATTAGTTATTGGTGTTTCAATGATATAAATTCCACTACCAACTAATGTTATGGAGTTTTTAGATCCTCTTCATGTGAATGAGCATCTCCATCCTTGATCACATCTCATATATTTTAATAGTTGGCATATTCATTATCAAACACCATAGGCTTGAAGATGGTATCCATATACTCTGTAGAGTCTTTGATAGAAAATTTGGAAGGTGGAAGCACTCCCGTGAATACCTTATATGAATAAACCATTACTTCTTGGTTAAATTATGTATTTATAGCCTTTAATTCAACTATTTACTCACTTTTTGGAAGTAATTCCCATAATAACACTAATAGCTAGGGCTTTGAATTCCCTTGTGAATATAAATTCACTTGACCTCTTTAGTAATCAATAGTTAGGTGTCTCTCTATAATTCACTCATATATAATTAAATATTGGACTTTAATTCCACTTAATGTGCCATTAATTTCCAATATCTACAATCTTTTTTTAGTCATTTAATTCAAACTTTGTCACTTCACTTTAGTGGGTATGCCATGTAGGCTTTTTATATGTTCAAATAAATACCATGCTATAGACTTAGACAAATGTCACCTTGCCACTATTTTCATGTAAAAGTGATTATGCCATATAGAATGTATTTGAAATTTGGGTGTTAAGCTTTATGTTGGACCAGCCCAGATAATTCTTATGGCATTCTAAATATGAAAAATAGAAAGGCGAAGAATGTGATGTAAAAAAATTAGTGAAAAAATACTTGAAGACCAAATTATGAGAACAAAACTTGTGAAGAACACTTTTGTAAAAGGTATCATCTTAACATGACTTGTAAAATGTAAATTCCAAACAAAACTTATGAAATGTATAATATGCAAAGGCAAAGTCATGACAAAATATGTCAATAAAAGTTTCAAAGTTATAAAGTTAAAAAAATGGTTGTCTAAAACTAATTCATAACAAACAATTATGAACAAGATATGTGAAAAATAAAACCTCCAAAGTTCATGACCAGTGGTAACCAAGATTTACGAACATGACTTGTGAAGTGTAAAATATTTGAAGGAAAAGAAAGTTGTGCAAGCATGAAGACCCAGAAGTTTGAATATGTTTAATTAAGTGATAAATTTTGTGATGAATATAACCTATTAACATAAATTATAACAACCATAAACTTAAAATACATGATTTACAGAGTGCATAATATGTGAAGTCCAAGTATGAAAAACTTGTATGTGCAAAACTCTCAAATACCATCAATAGGTTAGTCTAAATAAATCACATAGTGTAAACTCAGATAAAAAATAAATGCCAAATTCATTCATATTAATCATAATTCATTCATATTAAAACATTTAAATCTTAATACTAATAAATACACATATAACTGTTGATGAAAAAGGATTTTCAAAAACTGAACTAGACATTTCAAACTTTTAATGGGTTCCTACTCAGGAAGAAAAAGAGTGGGGGTGTGTTTAATACAACACCAAGTATTTTACACTTGACCTAATAAATGTGATGTTACTTTTTTTACAAGAGTAACCTTGTGGATTAGAAGCACATACCTCCTATTAATGACCTTACAAGACCATGTGGGCTTACTTGTCCAAGTCACCCACCTAGTACAAATTTAAATGTTCATTTACATTCAGCAATACTTCTCTTACATTGTCCAAATTTACACTCCAAAAGAACATATCCACCCTATTCTAGGGCTTAACCAATAACTCCTTTAGCCTTCTTAGAGAGGATATGCACAACTTGCTAATAAAATTCATTATAAAATCCCTCATGATTTATGTGGATCTAATAAATTATTGGATTACGATAAAAAACTAAAAAAAATCTAATTTTATTTAAATAAATAAATATTTCAAAAATAAGTGAGGCAACAATATTTAAATTTTTAAGCATTTGAAATATCAACATGTTAGGTAGATGATGATAATAGGGGCACAAAGGTTTAACCATATGGTGTGTTACATATTCCACCTTATAAAAACATCATCCCGAATTCACTAAACCAATGCAAGGGGTGGAGACCAACATACTTCTAAAATCATAATTTATAAATAATGTTTAATTCAATTATAGATTATTAATTTCCTTATGTCAGTTAAATTATTCTTAATGCTTTCTCTTATTCAAGTATTATAGTTACTAACATATTTTTATCTTTGTGAAATTGTATTATATGCTGAATAAAATGGTTTTTATGTCAGTATTTAATATCAATTTCCTCTAGGTATTTCTCAAAGTGTCATGATATACTATCATCCAAAACTACCACAACCAACTAAAACCCATAGACATTTTATTATTGCATAAATTTGATAAGTAGCATATACAATAAATATAGTATTATTTTTTATAATATAGTGACGAATATGTGTCATCCTATGGTGAGAGTGCACTTATTGGGGTCAATACCATTCCATGGCCAAGCTATACTTAGCAACACTAAGTAATATTAACAAATAATGATAACCATTATCTATCACAAAATGTTGATTTAAAGCCTCTAAAATATTATGTGTAATGGTATAAATATTTTTTTTATCCTGAATAAAAAACTAAGTGTCATCCCATGGTGAGCATACAAGGTGAATAATAAGTGGCAAATTATGGCAAAACCATACAATAATATCGAGCAATGCTGAGCAATAATATCAAATTCCATCTAAATAGATAAATATCAATATTTAAATAAATAATTAATCATTTTTATCTACAAATAACTTCCTTAGACCTCCAAATAAATAATGAATCAAAATCTATAGCCAAGTCATGTATAATATCACATAACCTCCTTAGAATTTCCAAGAAATAATGAATCAAATGTTATAGTTGGGTCAAATATAAGAGAACATAACCTCCTTAGACCTCCCAATAAATAATTAAGAAAATTATATATCCAATTCAATTATAAGAACACATAAATTCCTTAGACCTCCCAATAACAATTCTACTTAGACATCCCAAAAGTAGGATAGCAAGTGCCTTAGTTAAATCCTATATGAAACCACCACATTTGGTGGGTGAAAGGATGGCTCAATACTTGTCCTCATAAGATGGCGCATTTTACCCTATAAATATTTTTCAATCTACTTCTTCTCCCTCATACATGCAACATGCATACATTTTTCACATCAAGACATTCAAGAACCCAACATTCAATAAGAGAGGTAAAAACCTCACCATAAAATAACATAATAATTTAATAAAATGCTAAATGGAATTAACAAGATAGTTTTATATAAATAATAGATATAAAAAAATAATCAAATTTACATAATATATTTAAATACAATTGGTCACAATATAAAAATTGAAATTCCAATCTAAGTAATTCAAAACCAATAAAATATCTTCATAAAAGAAATTTTAGATTGAAGAGAGATAAAAGTGTTGGTTTTAAAAAATAATTTAAAATGGAGACCAAATCAAAATATATTTTGGCACAAAAATCTTAAAAATAATTTACATTATGACACTATGTGGCCAAGAAAGCCACTTGAGGGGAAGAAGAATAAATACAAGCCTCGATTATCTCTTAGAGGTAAGAGAAAAACATCACTCTACATATTCCTCCCAAATAGTTCACAAGGTTTCATTAGGTATAAATCATAAAGGTTTTTATTTTGATAACCACTAAAGGGCAGGTGAAATAACACACCATTCATAAAGTGATAATTATGTGTGAAGAGCCTATGGTGCCTAAAGCACTCATGGTGCACAGACCTAAAATAATTAGGTGACAACGTCATGGAAAGGGGAAATTTGGGTTTTTACCTTATGATAGTCTCCCTTTCCAATATTATAACCTGATTGAGACCAATATAAATATATAATTACTCCACCTTGAAACCCCAGACTTGCATCACTACCCAAATACTAGAGCAATGATGTAGAGTTACACAACACAACATTTTACTATATAGAATCAATTTAACTTATACATTATGTGTTTTAATGGGTGTAAGTTACTTTAAACAACATTTACACATGATGTTTATGCACAAAAATCATCACCACCATATTTAAAGTCACACAATTATGGCTTAGCTTAATAACACACTTGTTGTCTTTACACATCAACATACAAATCACAATTACACAAAAATGTTGTTTAAATAGAGATGATCCATTCTTACATGGTTATTTTACATGTAAAATGATGCATTGGTTTACACAATAAGTTACAATAATGAATATACATAAATAATTACAAAAGTTAAGGGTACACATGTTTGGTTTGAGATATATTTTTTATATTGGTTTGAAACTATAACATAATAAAATAACACAATTTTATTGGTGACACACAATGATATAGGTAGCCTCATCAATCCAACTGATGGACATATGACATCTTGATGACATTGTTGATAATAATTTATCACTATTTCTATCAAGAAGGAATAATAAGTAGAAATTTTTCATTTAGCACCCAATGTTACAATAGTATATTGTGGAAAGATGCATGTTTTTATGTTTGATCACTTAGGAATCATAAAATATATAGTACCTTTGTAGAGATAAGTCTCATAAATCATTATAGACAAATGAGAAGTACATGATCTATTTTATCTTTGTTGTGAAATATAATTGAACAAACCATACTAATATTCACAGGTTTCCCAATGTTAAACCCATGCTCTGATACCAAAATGTCATGCCCAAATGTTCTTATCCCAAAACCCGTGTGTGTGTGTGTGTGTGTGTGTGTGTGTGTGTGTGTGTGTGTATGTGTGTGTGTGTGTGTGTGTGTGTGTGCGCGTGTGCGTGTGCGTGTGTGTGTGCGTGTGCGTGTGCGTGTACATGTGCGTGTGCGTGTGCGTGTGCGTGTGCATGTGCATGTGCGTGTGTGTGTGCATGTGCGTGTGCGTGTGTGTGCGTGTGCGTGTGCGTGTGCGTGTGTATTTTTGTTAATTCAATTCAATAATTTTTTTATTAAATGCATTTACTTAGTGGTTACACTTTTATTTAATTTTTTAAATTTTATCAATGAAGTGTGACACACATAATTATACAAAATATTATGTAATTTATTTAACTCAATTATTTTACACCATAAGGATTCTCTAGGAAGTGGAATGCAAACACAATAGCATGAGTTTGTGATCTAAGGTGGTTTGAGAAGTTATTTTATCAAGTAAGAGGTACAAGTAATAATTTTTTGGTACCCTAAATATATGGTCAAATAAAATAATAATTTATTGATTTAAAGGATCACAAAATTATTCACACATAGCTAGATCAACACACATAAGGGAAATGATGTGAGCCCAAAACAATAATAACTTTAACATGGGGTTAATACCTTAGGGATAACCAAGGGAGAGTCTCATTTAACACTATACAACACTACTCTTAAGGCATGTAAGACAAATAAAAAGCCAAATTTAAAGTGAAAGTGTTAACAATAACTACACAATGATAAAATGCAAACGTTAATTAATATTATATATATAGTTAACCCAAACAACAAATCACACACCTAACACAAAGGATTAAAAAAAACACCCCTAACATAGCCTAAAAACCTAGACTCAATGCCCCTACTATAAATTGGATAGCCCACATATCTGCTCCATGGAATTAGGGTCAGATGTAGTTATCCTTTCACTTTATGATGGCCTCCTCCATGAGACATCATCATGAAGACTAGGTTGGCACTCTAAGCCAAAAAGAGATTTAATGTGCCATTCAAGTGAGCTTCTATAATATTTATTCATATCTTCATAATGAGACAACATTCCCAAAGGTCATCAATCACAAACTAAAAACATCATAAGGTGTGTGTCTTTAGCCAAATATTCGCATATGATGACATAAACAAGATTAAAACATGATAAGGAACCTATATTCTCTTATTATAACAAGGTCAATGTGTCAATAATATCTAACTTATGTTTCTTGGATAAGTTTTATCCTCTGATAAACTCTCTAATTGTGTCAAAAGTTAAAACATGAGAGAAGAAACTTAAATCTCAATAATCAACTAGGGTCACTATCTAGCAACAAATAAACAACTAATTAGACTACACAACTTGGAAACTATCAAGAAACACATGCATAAATAAAAAAACATATAAAACCCACACTTAAGTAAGTGTTATAATTTTTATATGTTTAATCACATGTTCCAACAACACCCTAAAGTTATTTGTAAATTTTACACACTGGGAGGGCATCATAATGGTTAGTTATCTGAGCCCGATCCCACTCCTTGAGTTGCCTACATCTATGGGGTGATCCCATCACACGTATAATTATATATTGTTATATTTCACCTAGTATTAAATGACTTTTATATTTAATTTTAAGGTACATAGACTTCACTTGAATAGTCACATGATTAAGCTTAACATAGTTACCCTTTTAGGTAACATTGTGGACACTAATTAGCCTAAGCACATCTAAGAACTACCAATAATTAAAATAACATCCAAACATATAAGAATTATGTGCATGAACAAATATAATTTTGAATGTGAATACTAAGGATACACTCCAAAACAACTTCAAGTAGGCCCCATCCTTGGTCTACTCAATGACAACTAAAGCGATACATATACACATACATTTGTTGGCTAGAAATTTGAACCAATGTAACAATCATATAAAGGTACAAAAATAGTATAGGGTAGTCAAGATACAAATTATAAATTCCAAGATTATTTAAAATAACCATCAAAACAAAAGACCCTTCCAAACAAGATAAAACACACTAATTTTTATAGTAATAATCAGGTACAAAAGTACCTTTGGTTTGAATCTGACAGAAGAGGATAATTTTTTATCTACATCGAAACCAATTATCTAAGATATAAATATTAAATATAAGGAAACAAAAAACATTTATTGTGAGAAAGTAGAAATTTTAGTCTACCATTCCATAGTGTCTTTAACTACTTTTAAAAAATCACAAATTTCCAAATAAACATGCTACAAAATCAGTCTAATAAAAATAGTAAATATAATAATAAAATTTATTTTATTATGAAACTAATAATTTTAAACTATAACAAACTAGTTAAAACTTTCCATTTTAAATAAACTCAATTATTTATTTCTTATTTACATCAATTCCAAATTGACTTTGGGAGCAATAAGGAGATCATTAAATTTTGCTTGAGTAATTATCTCCTAGACATGACTAAAAAAAATGATTTCAAAAGGGAGTAAAATTTATCTAAATATTTATCTCATATTGCATGTCCACAAAGAATTGATTTTGTGTCTTAGATTCTATAAATTTTGATTTTAAGTATTTAGTTAACTTCAAATCAAAAATGATTTTGGAGGTGAAAAAGGAAGTTGAGAGTTTGCTTTTGTGAATGCCATTCAAAAATGGCCAAAACAAGTATTTTATAATAAGATTCAAAATTTTCTAACCATGAATTACGTATCCCACTATTTAAAAAATTTAGGTTCAAGTCTTAGTTTCGATAAAAATCCATTTTAGATAATTATTTATTTACGATTCTAAAATGGGTTTAACTAGGTCAGGGCACAAGAGTATAATTGTTTGATTAGTAAATCCATATTTTATATCATACTGTAATTATTCCAAAGTCTCCAATTTTGAAAAAAAAATCAATAATTTATTTTATCCAAAATTTAAATCAATTTTGGAGGCAAGAAATAATTAATTCAAATTTTACTCTTGAAAATGTCATTTGGAATTGATCAAAAGAGGTAGTTTATGACATTGTAAAATAAATTATAAATATAACTATGAATAATTATTTTCATTTAATTTAATGTTAATTATAATCTTAAATACATAAATTAAGTTATTCAATTATTTTTGTGCTCTAATTACATATTTTGTGTGACTTATAGTTTCAAGGTTGGCATTATTCCTTCAATTTATTATAGCCTAAAATATGGTTCAAAATATTGTTATGTTTTTATTTGATGCATATTATACTCAAATTTGCTTTATTCTTAGGATGGTGTAAAATTGAAATAAAGGGTAAGGCTGGTAGAACCTAGATTTGGTTTGCACTCCATGATCTAGACAGTTGTGAGAGTTCCTCTTTGGCTTGGGAGGATGACCTGTAGATAAGAAAGCACTAAATAAATGGTTGATTAGCTGGGTAGAAGGGTGGATTACCTAATGAAATAGATCCAAGAAGTATAAAACTTCTTTGGAGGCTGTCAATCCAAATTTTAAGACAAGTTAATGATGATAAAGTTGTTGATAAAAGAGGTTCCATAACATACATGAAAGTACTTAAATAAATAAAATAAATACTTTTCAAAAGAAATGCTTAGATTAATAAGATAAAATTAAGGTTAATGTCAAACTATAAAAATATGGTTTAGGTTAGGGTCATGTTGCTAGTTATAGTTTTTATAGTGATAGAAGTTAAGAAAACAAAGTTTGGCTAAGTTTATTAGGTGGTTAGGTGTTTTTGGTCTGATAGTGACTGTCAATGGTCAAGGTAACCATCAGTGGTTGAGCTAACCATAAATGGTTGAGATGAACATTAATGGTAAGATAGATCAGTAACAGTCATAGGGACCATTGATGGTTAGTGTCAGTCTAGTTTAGGTCAAGTAGCTCAATTGGGTGAGGTTGATTGATTTGGTTCAAGGTTGGTTTTTGTTGGTTACTAGTTGTGAGATAGAGGGTCAGTCTCAAAAGGTTCCAACTCAGAATTTGAGTTCTTAGATGATCAAGAATTCAAGAATTGGGTGAAATCTATAAAAAAAATAATAATAACTTGAGACAATGACAAAACACAAAGTTGATAGCTTGATGAAAAAGAAGTCCATTGATGGAGATTGTTGGTGATGATTGTTGATGATGATGACAACCGATGCTAATGACTTAACCTATAAAAGAGAATCTAATACACAAATATGGTAGATGTAGATGGATCCTGACAATTGAGATAAGATGGTTATGGATCCTTTTCACCTCCTCATCCTCTATTTTTATAATAAAGAAGGAGAGGTGGAAGTGTAAAATATCAAGAGGTTCGACTTGCATCTAAATTTAACTTAAACATGCATTGACTCACATAAGCTAATTATAAAAATTCAAGTTATAGTTGATGTTAGAATTAACTACTCAAGTGATAGACACCTAATCGTCAGTAGTCAAGATGATCATCAGCAGTCAAGTTGAGCAACAATGGTCAAGCTAATCACTAGCATTCAAATTTCTTGATCAAAAGGATGCATTTAGATAATTGGAGGTTTAGCGAGGTAAGTGGATAGGAGGCGGTTCAAGGAGGTCAGGTTGTGACATGCATAACTATGGTGTGTGGTTTTATGATGTCCCCTTTTGTTATGTAGCTTGAATAAATAAGATGAAAAATAAAAATGGATTATGGTTCGAAGGTTAGGTTGCCATGAGCATGGGAGGAGGTGTTCCCTCTCAAACTAGTAATTTATGAGGTAAAATGAAATATATTATGGGTTTAATAAGTGGGTAATGGATGAGAAAATGGGTGAATGATGGATTGGGCATTGAAGCATAAACACACATACAAAGTATGACAAAATTTGTGATATCTAAGATCATGTATAGACTGGTTACCATAGTTGGTAAAAATAAAGTTTGACATTAGAAGGATAAGTGATAAGTGGACCATGTGATTGTATTTAGGTGTGGTGGATGAGAACACTCATAAATACAAGTCTCCTAGGTAAGGTCTATGTGTCTATGGGTATTCGAGGTAGGAAGTGTTCCCAAGGAAACAAAAATTGGTTAGGTGAAGTCATAGGTGTTCAAGGTAGGAATTGATCCTGAGAAGACACCAATTGGTTAGGTATGTTCAAAGTAGCACAAGTATAAAAAAATGTTCAATATAGCAATTTTTATCATTGCAGACAAAAGGACCAGGTAAAATTTGTCATAAAACATGCACTAAGTTGGGCCAAAATGAATAGTGCTGAGGTTGGAATCATTGGTGGGAAAGGTTTATGGAGAAGGGTAATCTCAAATAGTTGAAGAGCTGCATTGAGGTGGTAAAACAAGGTTAGTAAAAAGAGGACAAGTGATAGGGTAACCAAGCCATGAAATTAGGCATAGATGATATGGGTTACTCCTATAAACTCCTAGGTAAGGTTGATGTATTCATAGGTATCCAAGGTAGGATGTGATCCTAATAAGATAAAAATGGTTGCATGTGTTGGGATTGTAAAAGATCATGCTCTGAGGCACATACATGGTCAATACATAAAAGTAGCACAAGTTGGTCAAAAATGGAAAGGTGAATGATGGGATCAAACTGACCAAAGCAATGTTGGGTCATAAAAAGTGTGAAAGTTGAGTCAATATGACTAAGCTAAGGTTAATTAGTTTGTTTAGGTGGTGGAGAAGGTGCTCTCCAATGGATTCATGGTTGGTAGTTTGGTAAGTTGGTAGGTTGGTTGGAGAAGGTTATCTCCAAGAGGGGAAGACATATGCCTTTGCAAGTGGTCATGAAAGTAGATGGAGGTTAAAACACTCCAGTTGGAAAAGACCATAATGAAAATATGGGTGGGCTTATAAACATAATCCCCCTTTCATGTGTTGCATTAGTGGTAGTTTGTTTGTTAAAAGAAGTAGTTTGATCACGTAGTGTCAAGTAAGCTCCAAATCCATTGATTTAGTAGAGGATGAAAGGTGGATATGAATGGTATGTGGATAAACAGTAATTTAACCTTCTTGTGATGATGACTTGCCCCTCCTATAGGTGACCTAAGAACCATTATAGACAAGTCCATGTTTTATGCTGGGTGTAGAGTAATCGATGTGGTAAGTCTACAAATGGTGTGTGAAAGTAGATTGTAGCTTTCTTGGGATTTATTTGTTTTTGACTTTTGACTTTGGGTCTTTTTATGTGTTTATTTGATAGGGTTGGGAAGTTGATCGATATGGGAAGCTTATAAGTGATTGCTTGACAAAATTTGACATAACCATGTTTCAAGGGAGTGGGGAGTGGTCTAAGTTTTGGATTTGTTGATGTTGATAGCTATCCTTTGAAGGCTCAGTCTTCCTTTATAATAAATTTTTTTTATGGTTTTGGGTAGTTGTCCTTCAAGAGAGTAGTCTACAATGCTAGAGATGTTTGACCCAAGTGATATTCGATATCCCAAACCAATTTTATGTTGGTTTAGACATGGAAAAGTCTATATAAGCCTAAGAATTTCCTTTATAGAGGAAAAACCATAGAAAAATAAGGTGAAATAGGTTTAAATGATAATGACCATGGGGATTCATCCTATAAGGAGCAAAAAGTGTCCATGAGAATCATTACATAGGTAGAGTCATGGTACCCATGCTTAGGATTAGGATAAGTTTGTGATGGATAATCACATGATCCTATTTTAATCATTTATCCTTAAAATAATGAAATGAAGGTGGATGAAAATAAGGGATGAGCTTAAGCGAGACACAGGATGATAAAGAACTTGGATTAACAAAAGAACATGACATGAATGCAAAGCATTAAGGGGTTTAGGTTCTAATATGCCCCAAATCCACATGTACATGTAAATGGTTTGATTTAATTAGGAAATAATAGGTCCCCTAGTAAATTTTTGACACTTGATTATATGTAGAAAATATTCTAGGTTAGACAGAGTAAAAGAGGCAAGGTTGGTTAGGTGATGGTGGCTAAACTTTGGTTAGCGGTAATGTTAGTTGGTTTTTGGTTTAGTTAGGTAGATGTAGGTGTTGGTTTGGGTTATTGATATAATTTTGGTCAAGATCTAGTTTTTCTAAGTTTAATTTTGGTTTGGTCATTGGTTAATGTTAGGATTATTGCTTGGTCAAAGATTTTGGAGGAAGAATTCCCCCAAATGCTCTTTCCATGAATGTTGAGGTGAGAAGATTCCCAGGTAAAGATGTGGGTTATTAAAGAGAGTTTAGTAAGGATTAATATGACTTTTTTTTCCTCCCAATGGTTTTTATTTGTTAATTATTATTTTGGAGTTCAAGTTGTAGGTGTTGGTTCAGGCAGGATCTCCATTATGGTGTTATGGTGAGGAAAACATTGTTGGGTTAGATTTGGGTAGGTTTGAGTTCTAAAAATGATTTTGGGAGCATAATCCTAAATTAGAGTTAGGTTGGACATGAGTGTCCAATTTTCATAATGAGGAAGCTTAGGTGAGGTATGTGTATCTTGGATAAAAAGTTAGTCAAGATTTAATAAATCTCAAATCAAGGGTTAATGTTGGTTTGTGTTGATAGATAAATTCGTTATGGTTGGATTAAAATTTGGGTTGATTGTGGTTGATTGATTTGGTTTAGAGGTTGGTTTTATTTTTTGGGGGAGGTAGGATGGGTGGTTTATTCAACTTGTTGGTTGGGTTTTATTATTTTCTTGGTTTGTTTGGTAAGGTAAGGTGATAAAGATTTGACCCTATTCAAAAGGGAATTGAACCAAAACAATGTCATTAGGTAGATCAAAACTATAATATTAGAGAGGAATTAAATGGGTTTGATTTTAGTTGATGTTGGGTTGGATTTAGTTATAAGAAAGGTTTTTTGAGTTTGGGTTAGCTCCATTAAAAGGGGAAGTGGAAGAGGTGGGTCAGTTCCCTTAATGATGGTTTTAAAGGAAAGTTGAGAAGGTTATTCTTAGTCAACAAGTGGTTTGTTTAAGGTTGATTCTTCCTTATTGATGATTTCAAAATTAAGTTGTAAAGGGTGTACTTGGTTAAAAATTATATTGGTTGGGTTTTATATTATGATTTCCCTAGTTATAGATGCACTAAGGACCAAATCTAATGAAGGGACCTCATTGTGTTGAGGGCTTTGATTATGGGCTTACACAATAATGGGTGTATAAATAGTTTAAATTATATATTTCCTAATTATATTCAAGGCTAGGTTGGGGGTAACATGAATAATATCCTTTAGAACCTCCTTTTGATTGATAAGGTTTTAGATGATCATCTTAAAAGACCCACATCTATCTACCATATGTCTATTTGTGAGATGATATGTACAAAACTCATTCTCTATAGACCAAATGGGTTTTGGAAGAGAATAATTGATGGTTTTTATTTTAAGAAGTATAATTACATAATCCATTAACATTTTTTCAAGGATTCAGGCATATGACTCCCCCAACAGGCTATACTACCTAGGAAGAGGATGCACCAATGGCTCTTAAGGTTATGAGCTAATTGGTTGGTTTGATAAAGTTGGTTGGCTAAATAAGTTTTGTTGATTTGATAAGGTTTAGTGATTTGATGGGTTGGGTATGCTTGATAAGTTTGGTGAGTTGTAAAAATTTGGTTGATAGTTATTGGTTTGATTTGGTGAGGTTGGTTGGTTTAATAAGATTGGTGAGTTCAAAAAGTTTGGTTAGTTTGATAAGGTACATAAGGTAGTTTTATTTGAGAGATTGGGTAAGGTTGAGGTATTTGATATATTTGACATGGTTGATATGGTGGATAGTTTTGATATGGTTGGGTGGTTTTAAAAGTTTGGTTGGTTTAATATGGTAAGTTAATAGTTATTGGTTAGATTTGATGGGGTTGATAAGGGTGAAAAGGTGGGTAAGGTAGGTTGGCTTGATAGGTTTGATAATGCTGGTAAGGGTGATAATATTGACTAGTTAGAAGAGATTTTGTTATATTTTTTGGTTGAATGATTGTTGGTTTGATTTGATGAGGTTGATAAAGTAGGTTGATAGTGGGTGGTTTAATAGTTGTTGGGTTTATAGTTGTGGGTGGTACGACTAGGGGGATAGACCAAGTCTTGGTTTCGAGATAAATAAGGTTTCCATAAAAGGTGTATAGGTGATTGATATTATGATTGAGTTAGGTAATCAAAAGTTTGATTTGGTTGAGGTAATTTATATGATGGTTGGGATAGGTAACCCAAAAATTGGTGAGGTTGAGATAGTTGAGGTGGGTTATGATAAGGGTCAAATAAGGGTTGAAAGTTTATTGGTTGGTTGAGGTGATGATCAAGTGGTTGTTTAAAGGTTGTTAATTTTTTGTATTTAAGGTTGAATTGATTAAAATCAAGGTTAGGTTGGTTCTAGGTGCACATAGGTTGGTTATAGGTGAGATTGGGTTGATGGTAGGTAAGGTTAGGTTGATTTTGGGTGAGGTTGGGTTGTTCATAGTTGAGGTTTGGTTGACGGTAGGTAAGGTTGGGTTAATTTTGGGTGAGGTTGGTTTTCTCATAGTGTGACATAAGATCACAAGTGGCTCTTGATGCAAGGTAATGATCTAAGGCAAGAGGATTATTTTCTATTAATTTAACAAAGGTAAGATCTCCTAGTGAAAATATAGGAGTGCTCCCCATTGAACAAGGCAATGGAGATGAGGTGGGTGAAGGCAAGATGGTGGAAGGATTTTCCAAGGGGAGTTAGATTCCTCACAAGTTAAATAAAGAGAAGATAAGAAAAACTAAAAAGAAGATAAAACATACAATAAATGACATTAAATCCTAAGGTTGTTTTAGTCTCTCTTATGGCTTATGCCTTAAGTTTGAATTATGTGACTCAACTTGTCTTATAGAGCAGGTACTAGAAAATAAGTTTATGGATGGTTTTAGGTTGTGTTTAAGATCTCAAAAAGGATTTGTATTGGAAATTAGTATGTGATTTGTTTTTGGGGCCTACCCCCTCCCTTCACACACTTTAGTGATAAGGATGTCGGGTGCTTAGAAAATATATACTAATTTCCAGAGTTTATACTCAACTAAAGATTTGAGTTGGTTCTCCCTTTGGTAATGAAATCCAAGTAGGATAATTGGGAAAGGTGATCACTAAGAGTTGAAACCCTAGTCAGGCCTTATGTCAATTGTTATGATGTTTGGCTGATGTAGATGGTGTGGTTTATGTGTGTGATACAAGTGATGTTATGATTGAATGGCTTTGCTTTAATTTAAATTATGTGAACTAAACTTACAAGTAATCAATGTATGTAGTTGATTTTAATCCCAAAAGAAATTTTAATTTTTTTTATGAGCACAGAATAGGGAGAAATATGTAGATGAAAACAAAATGAAACCTAACTAGAGACTCAAGGGTCTTACCAGGCGTGCCAGAATGTTATACTCAAATTTTGATTTATTCTTATGAAGGAGTAAAATTAAAAGAAAGGTTTGGTAGAACTTGGATTTGGTTTGTGCTCTGTGATCTAGATGGTTGTGAGAGATCCTCTTTGGCTTGGAAGGATAACATGTAGATAAAAAATCACTAAATAAATGGTTGATTAGTTGGGTAGAAGGGTGGATTGCCTAACAAGATATATCTAAGAAGTAAACTTCTTTGGAGGCTATCAATCCACATTTTAAGACAAGTTAATGCTAATAAAGTTAATGATAAAAGAGGTTGCACAACATGAATGAAAGTACTTAATAAAGGAAATAAATACTTTTCAAAAGGATGTTTATATTTACAAGATAACATTAAGGTGAATGTCAAATTGTCAAAATAGGGTTCATGTTAGGGTCAGTTTGCTAGTTGTAGTCTATATAATGATAAAGGTCAAGAAAATAGAGTTTGGTTGAGTTTATGGGTGGTTAGGTACTTGCTAGTTGCTTGTTGGTTTTTGGTATGATAGTGAATATTGGTAGTTAGGGTGACCTTAGTGGTTGATATGATTTTAGATGGTTGATCTAACCATCAGTGGTTGATCTGAAAATCGGTAGTTAGATAGATCGTCAGTGGTCATAGAGACTATCAATGGTTACTATTGGTCTAGTTTGGGTCAAGCAACTCAATTGGGCGAGGTTGATTGATTTGGTTTAAGGTTGGTTTTGGTTGGATATTGGTTGTGAGATAGATGATGAGTCTTATAATGGTCCATATTAGAAGCTGATTGCTTAGATGATCAAAAGGTCAAGGATTGGGTGTAAGCTATAAAAAACTAAATAACTTGAGACAATGACAAAATACTTAGTTGATAGCTTGATGAATAAGAAGTTCATTGATGGAGATTTCTAGTGATGATTACTAATGTTGATGATAGTTGATGCTGATGAATTGACCTATAAAAGAGACTATGACACATGAAGATGGTAGATGCAGATGACTCCTAACAATTATAGATAAGATGGTTGTGGATCCTTTTCACCTCTTCCTCCTTTTTTTATAATAAATAAGGAGATTTGGAATTGTAAATGATTAAGGGGTTCAACTCATGTCTAAATTTAAATTGAACATGCATTTAATCACATAAGATAATTATAAAAAACAAGTTGCAGTTGATGTTCGAGTTAACTACTCAAGTAGTGGACACCTGACTGTCAGTGATCAAGCTGACCATCAACAGTCAAGTTGACCATCAGTGATCAAAGGTCTTGGTCAAAAGGGTGGGTTTAGATAATTAGAGGTTTGGTGGGGTAAATGGCTAAGAGGTGGTTCAAGGAGTTTAAGTTGTGACATGCAAAATCATGGTGTGTAATTGTTTGATGTCTACAGTACATTTGACAACTTGAGTTCTATATAGGATACTCAAATGTTCTTCCTATTAATTTTATAATAGCATATCTTTATGAACATACATAAACTCATTTTCATTTTTATTTAATTATTCTCATTTTTTATATTTCAAATTATAATGTTAATCTTTTTTATAATTTCATGAAAAAAATAAATAAATTAAAATTATACCGTTGCTTCTTAATTTCATGAGGAAGCCAAGCCAGCTTGAAATTATGTAATTTTAATACTTTTCAGCATAAATTTATAAGTGTTTTATGGCAACTAGAATAAATAAATAACTATAATAAATGTTGACCAAATTTTGACCCCAAGTCAAAATTAGTCACCCCTTATATAGTAAAACTTTCATATGGTCTTGTCATGGTCATGTAATACCTTATATGGTCCCTAAAGTCTTCATATAACCTTGTTAACATTGTTTAAGGTTAGTTTGGAGAAGTTAAGGTAAGGTCATGTTTTGGTCATAAAGTGGTCTAGGCATGCCTGGAGAGATAAGGCATGGTAAAGTTGTGTCATAGGTGTTAGGGGTTTATTTATGTCATTTTATTTCTTAAACATCTTATCATAACATATCATGAAGTTTTGGAATGTCTAAGGTTCATTTGCTAGCTTGAAGGTGGTGAAAATGAGTGAAAAGAGGTGATTTTAGATAAAATTTATGTATGTTAAAGTTTAATAAGTAATAAAAATATACCAAACACATTCAAAATAGCTTGGAGTAGTTACATAACTACCACACCTATCAAAGAATTAGAATAAAGTCAGAATCTCACATTTCAATGCCATCTTGAGGAGTTAAAGAAGTTGTACAAATTTATGGAAGTAAATTGAAATTAAAACCATTGCATAGGTGTAATTTCATATATTATAGGTCATAAATAATATTGGAAGGAAGATATAAGTCCAAAATTTGTATAAAACTACCTCTCTCATTTATTACTCCATTCACAAGTTAGTGAAGGCCAAATTCAATCAGATGGTATAGGCCATACAGGTAGAGTTGGGGGATAATATTTTGTACAAAATTTTTGAACCCTATTAGATTCTAATTTATGTAATTTTTCATTTTATTGGTGTCCTTATATTTATGAATAATTTCTAAGGACCTAGAATGCCTTTTGAAGGCTTAAAACTCCATTGGCTAAGTTTGGTGTAACTCTAGTATAAATTGTGAGATAATGGATTCTTGAAACTAGTTGGAGTGAGTTATTAGATGTTTTTATATACCTCACATAAATTAATTCATCATGGTGGCATGTTTATATGGGTTTTTGGCAAGCAAAGTCTCTCTTATGCATTGTCTATAAATGAATCATATTTTCTATGTTTTTGAGTTCTTCAGGTGGTCAAATTCATCTAAATGTTTCTCCATTATATTATACCACCCTATAAATCCATTCATGTCTTTCTAATCAGAAAAATATTACATAAAAGTCTCAAAATGATTACATCTCTATTCACCTTTTGGGACTATGTTATGTGTTTGCATAACAGACTAAGTTGAATGGGTTTGAATATGTTTTTCAAGGAATTTGAGAGATATGTCTTCATGTTAAGTAAGATGATACAATGGTGATAATTTTATTTTACCCTATTAACCATTTTTCTCTTTCCATATTCCTAAACACAAGATTGTATACTTACAGGTCTGTAGACCTATAAGATTACAAATTTAAGAAAAACTCAATGATTGTTAGTGTTCAAGGAAGGTTGTCTAGCCATGAAAAAAAAATGGTTCAATAAAATATTTATTGGACCAATGAATAATTTTCAAACACCTATATTCAATGAAGGTTGAATACTGAGATGTTAAGAAACAAGACTAATAGAGACCTAGTGACATAGTCACCTACATGACTATACGTGTGAACAAGTGATGATAGAGGTGAAGATGTTTTGAAAAATTTTATGGACTTGAGAGAAGTAAGAGGTAACCACTACTTATAATTTACCACTATTAATAATTTCATGATATATTTGAAAGCCCAACTCAAAATTATGCACTAATAATTCTCATGTTAACACCTACACCCAATTGAGAGAAATGTGATTTGAACAGTGAATGATGATCGATCTTGGAGTTCCCTTGATAGTGAGAGTGTCTTATGATCTAAAAAACATAAGTTATAATCATGAATAAGTTTTGGGATTGTTATTTGAGACTTTAAAAACCTTGAAACCAAATGCACTCAAGCCTTCCTAACAGTCACCTACATGCATGTACAAGCTTGCCTCAAACAAAGAGGTTGATAAGGTTTTGAGTCCTCAAGACATTGATAAGGTTTAAATAAATAAAAAAATGAAACAATAACCCTTAAAAGGTTTTAATTTTGACTTGAGAGTTCAAGATCAACTTCAAGGCCATATACACAGTCAAATTTTCTCAATGGTCACCTACAGCTAGTGGATAAATTGGATTTGAATAGTAATTTTGAGGGAGATTAGAATTTAGGGCATATAAAAATGTCTTAAGTCATAAATAACCATATAAAAAATCCATTTCAAAATTATATGGGTTGGTTTTGAAGGCTAAGAAGCCTCAAACATAGTCAAATTGCCTCAAAACCACCTACAACCACCTACTAAATATTTTGGTCTTAATACATTAATAATGATGGAGTACTAAGGTTTCATAGGATTTGAATGGGGTATTCAGCCATTAA
Source organism: Torreya grandis (assembly GCA_037957365.1). Taxonomy (NCBI): domain Eukaryota; kingdom Viridiplantae; phylum Streptophyta; class Pinopsida; order Cupressales; family Taxaceae; genus Torreya; species Torreya grandis. The sequence goes on from JARHVA010001732.1 coordinate 369,240, forward strand.
ATGGCACAACAAGATTTTTAAGGGTTAAATTTTGTAAATAGGATTCCTAAAACATCTAGACTACTGACCTTTCCAAATGGATACACATGGGTAATTAAAAAACTATACGACTGCTAAAGTGACTAAAGACCTTCTTAAACCCTAAGATAGTGGTGCATGCATGTTTTTAAATATAATAATAAATTAAGGGTTCCCAAACCATTTTATTTATCAAGTTATATTTATAAACAAGGAGCAAAAAGTGAAAGTCATGAGAAAGTAATGTTCATAAGAGTCATCGTAGAACTCTACCTACTCAACCAATCATATGGCTATAAGCCTACCTACCTTGTTAACAAAGAGATTCATTGTATACACTAAGGAGGTTATAAAAATATAATAGGTAAATTTTTACCATTGAATATGAACTTGAAATAACAAGATCTTGTTTGATGAGCAGACCCTACATACATAATCTTTACACACACAAGTCTGCAAATTTTTTCAAGAAGGTTTATTGTTTGAATAAGTATAAATGACTATATTATCTAAGGAATAATAAGGTATTATAAGGTGATTTAAATAGTTTTAACATTTTTATACATGATTCATAGACCTAGCAAGACAACAAACATAGTCAAACCATATTTTAGTCAAGTACAAGATAGTCACATACAAAGTCCTATTGGGAAGTCAATGGTGAAGTGAAGCCAGCTGGATTTAGGGTGAGAATTAAGTAATTTTAAGAGATTTTTAGGTAAATATACTAAAATTTCATGTTTCTTAGACCCTGACAGTTACAGAAAATGAAAGAACATATTCAACTAGGGTATGATAGGCAACTTGGTTCAAGAACCCTAGACATAGACTGATGGAATGTAATAAAGTTTGGTGAAAAAATGTGGAAATATAATCATTTAAAGGTGAGAGGATTAATTTAATAGACCTAATTTATGTAATTTTATCTCAAAACAACTTTAGGATTCCACACATTAACCCAATTTGATCTTAGACCTCATAGAATGCTCAGTACCAACCCTATAGGCTAGTTTCTTTTGCTCAGTAAAAAATAGAGAATTTACATGAGACCTTGAGATCATATGGGAATTTAAATACCCTAGTAAAATTCAATTTTATTTAATTGGTTTGTGGTTTCATTCTTTGAGCTTTATGAATCGTCCTTAATAACCCAAAGCACTTTTAGGCTACCTAGGAGAGTTACAAGGAGCCGATGAAAGAGAAATCAAGTTTTATGCCTCTGTATGAATCATAAAAACTTATAAATGACCCAAGACATGTTAAACACTCCCATGATCATTTTTTCATGCCATTTGTTGGTACAAGACTATACAGAACTCTATAGATTAGAACTAAACATATTGATTTTTGCTAGAAGATAGGTCTGTACAAGTTTTTAGATCTTAATATTTGAAATGGAGAACAAGGAGGATGATTTATATGTAAATAAAAATATTATTTGTAGTTTCTCATGTGTGGGGATCATATAGATCCATTTTTCAATCTCTTGGTAGGGAGGCCTAATTGAGGCCTAATTAGGAGAGACAAGCTATAAAAAAGAATATCTCCACTCACTCTTAGAGCATGAAATTGAGAATTGAGTTTTAAGGACATAACGGGTATTTTAATATTCCCTCATATTATCACAATAATCTATACAAATCTATAAACAAGTATGTTTGTATGATTTTAGGGTTATAAGGAATGAGGCCTATTTGAAGCTTTTGGTAAATAATTCGTGGTTAGGGATAGTTTGAGACCTAAAAATGGATTTTTTTAGGTCTTATATGATTTTAATATGCCATCCATGAAGTTTTGATAATTTTAAAAAGACAAATCCAAGTTTTGACACTTGTATGCAAAGTTGGCCTAAGGATATGAAGAGTCCTCTAAATATCTTGCAAGAAAAAGAGATGATGTGTCAAATATAACCTGATGGAGTTATTTGAAATGTGTCAAGATCAGAGAAAATGTGTAAGATAAACTGATATAAAAATTAATAATTCCACTTGTCCTTCAACATACTAAGGTAAAGGGCAATTTCAAGAAGCTAGTCAAGGTGTCAAGCAAGGATTTCAATTCTCTTGTCACTTGGAGAGTTAGAGAATATTTAAAGGAATTAAACATGTCATATAGAAATTTTTGAGGTATTTCCATAACTCCTCTCTTATTTTTAACTTACATGGACACTTGTATACTCTTTCTCCCCTACATCCTTCTTCTCTTCTCTCTCACTTTCTTTATATAAGTAGCCACTTTTGGCTTTGTAAATTATCCTCCACTTGAGTATGGTGAATCCCTACTCATTTTAATCCTTTAATAAATAAATAAAAATATGTTTTACTTTTTGCATGAGATGTTTCAATGAGTATGTTAGACTATTTGATATTGATAAGTGAAAGATTCTCTTCCTTGACATGTTGTCCTTGTTTGCATTCATATTCAGCTTTGAAAGTCTTTTGCATGTCTTTTGAAGTGTTACAATGAATTTTTCATGAGTTTAGTGAGTTTTATCTCCACTAGTGTCATTTTATTACCTTATTACCTACTAGCTTAAGTTTACTTCACAAACCTCCACGAGAAATACTAATAAAAGGGGCAAATTTGGATTAGTGTCATGTGCAAATTAGGATTTTGTGTGAAGTGTAATTACAATTTGCTAGAAATGGTTAGGTTATAATGGTTACATCACCTCATTAATATATTTCTACTTTATTATTCCTCTCTCCCTTTTCATCCAAATGATCTGGTAGTATAGGTGATGAGAAATCAAGATAAATCTAGGGAGCTAGCCCTTCAATCTAAAGGTTTACCCCTACCATAGATAACCTAGAGGCTTAGGGGTAATCCCATATTTCACTCAATTTTTATAAGGCTTGAACTACCTCTCCAAGGGTGAAAAATTGAGTGAAAATAGTAAAATCACATTATCCTTCTCATTTATAAATAAAATTAAAAAGTTATAAAAGCCTAGATTTGAGGGGCACAAAACCCATAAACCATTTGATCACATTATACTTTATTTGAGAGTAAAAGGATCATTTCTATTGATGTTTTAGTTTAAATCTAAATTTCATTTAATAATTGTATCAATATTTATGAATTTTATAAAGCAGTCATGATTAAGATAAACAAGACACCTATTATACACTAAATCAGTCCTATCCAACCTGTTCCCTTTGATAAAACTTGATTTCCATTCTGATTATTATTATTCTTTAATGAATATATCAAACTATCAAGTTATCTATAGTAAAATTATGA
>JARHVA010001732.1:375000-567500 GCA_037957365.1 Torreya grandis
CACTTGATTGGATTACCTTCATATGGCATTGGTGATGCAAGTAAGTTAGTGAAGTCTATCTCACTACTTAATTAGTACCAATAATGTGATATTGGGTTAATATGTATAGCCAATAAATTTATATAGATTACTTCCTAATAGCAGGTAAAAAATGTGATAAATATAAGAATAATCAAAATACATACATTTAGTCTATCAAACATATGTAATGAATCTCAACTATGTTATTTATCACATTAATAATAAACATAAAAAGTACATTCTATACAACTGGGTACAATATATACTTAGACTACATGTTTCTAATTCTTTTAAGTAAATTCAAATGTAGTGCATTCTATGACAATAATAATATCATAGTCTATTCATTTTTATTCAAATATTACTCAATTACAAATAGCCAATCATAATAATTTCAAAAATCAAATATTTCATAAACAAAGTCATAGCCTACATGAAACACAATCTTTCATATATTAAACTTGTTGTACCTTTGGGATGCTATATACATATAATTATAGTGTCCTATCCCTTAGAATTCTATGACTTAATTTAATATTCATTAGTAATTATAATTATATGCATGTATCCCAATGTTCAAATATATGATATATGTGTATGAGAACCAAGTCCTCATATAGATATATTTCATATATTTATGTACCATATCAATTGCATGCATAATATAATATATTTATTCCCATATACAAATATTGGTCTATCATACTAACAATAATTCCTACTTTTCTCAAATAACTTCATATGTTTCTTATAAACCATTATAATTTATCTAATTAAAAAAATCAATTAAGATTTAACATAGGGTTTCACATTTCTAAAAAACACATGTTTTTTTATTCAATTTTTCCAACATAAAAGTCATAATTTAGTTATGATAAAATCCATTCTAAATCAATTACCCTATTCTCCCCAATTTCAAGTCCTTAATATGTATATACATTGTCCTCAATTGTTGAAAATAGAGTACAATAAACAATCAACCATATAGACCTATATTATGCCTTTGTTTATTTATTGAAGTTTTATACTATTTCCAAGTTTTATAAGTATCAAATAAATCAAATCAATGTCTAATACACATTCATTGTGAATCATATAAAAATATACCTTACATTATTTGAATACGTGTTCAAATAATGTAAATAGTTGACATATATCCTTTCAAGTTCAACACTATCGACATCCTTGTAAATAAAACTCATAAGCTTGAAGACCCTAAAAATGATACATGTTTAGTAATGGAACTTGATCCTATTACCCTTCCACCTAAATTATAAATAATTCATACTATCATGTTTATATATGTATGAGAAATTTTAGTGGTACTATAACATCCATATTGGAATCTACCTAGAAATACATTAATTTTTTTTTTTTTTTAACATATACTTTCATTAGATTACATCATAAAAATCTAATTAGTGACCATATATAATACTCTAAGTGTGATAACTATAAATGAAGAATGATACAACATACATCACTAATCACTATCATCATATGAAACATGTCATAATTGATTATAAAAGGTAGTTACATATATCCATCCATGACTAGTACAAACATATAGCCACTGATATCAATGTACAAAAAGTAGGTAATTACATCTTATCATTATAATTTTTCAATAATAAATATAATACAATGTACATATATAAGATGCATGGCTCTATAAAGCATAAGTTCCCCAAACTCTAGTATCTATGACAATCTCAAATGTCATCTCCAAATAAGTAATATTTTAGGGAGGGAGAGCATCATCTGAGTGTTTTTTCACACCAACCATAGACATTTACCATCACGTAATGGCCCTACCTTCATGGATGAGTATATAGTGATGGTGTGGGAATCTAGAAAGACAAACTAGTACTCATGTACTATATGATTTCTAAAACTAAACATGTGGTGTATCATAAAGAAAACCATTCTAATCAAGATATCACATAAACATGTAAATCGTACACATGAAATGACAATGTCCCAACAACATTATTTTGACTAAAGTTTTCAATATTTAATGATCTATAGGATCAATCAAATTCATAGACACCACTTGACCAAATTACCTTCATTCGGTATTGTGATTCTAGTAAGCTAATGAAATCCATCTCACTACTTACTCAGTATCAAAAATGCAAGATTTAGTTAACATAGTATAACCAATAGATTCATATAGATTACATCTTATTATAAATCATAAAGCATACTAAGCTTAGGAATAATCTAAAAGCATACATTTATTCCATCAAACATATGAATTAATCTCATAATATTATCTTCACATAAATAATAGGAATAATAACTACAGTTTATATCATCCAAGTATAATATACATCTAAACTACAATTTTCCAATTACTATAAATAGTTTCCAAATATAATGCACCCTATGGCATCCCATAATATCATGGTCTAGCATTATTATGAACATTATTTTAAATCTCAATAGCCAATCATAATAAACTAGTCATAACAAAGAAGGTCATAGTTCTCATGAAACATATAATCTTCTATTCTAGAATTGTTATACTTTCATGGGATTGTATGCATGCATAAACAAGATTATACTATATAGAAATCTATAATATAATGTTGAACCACCAATGGAATTATAATTATAGGTACACACATTGATGTACATGTATAAGCTATTTAGGCATAAGTGTACCTATATTCTCTTTAAGCATACTATTAATTAATTCATTAATAAGTAACATATTATAGTAATATATCCACATTACATTATTTGTTTCATATGTTATATATTATAAGTTATCTCATGAATATCATAAAGCTTATCATAATATAATGAAAGATAACATTTGAATTATATATGCTTCCCATGTTTTGTCAAAGGATATATTATGTTTTCTATATGTTTATAACTACATATATGCTAGTGTAATGAATCAAAACTAATTCTATAAACTACTTTATAAATAATTATTATATGAAAATTAGCAATCCAGTATTATTAATCAATATCACAAGTCATATGCTTATATAGAGTAATCCACCAAACTTGACCAAATATATAGACACCTTTAGTTAATTCTTTGGTTCTTTTCATCCACACCATTTTTATACAGCCCACTATTTACATACAATATTGATCAATATAAATATTATTATTATATATCTACAAATATTGGGTATAAAATAGTCCATGATATCTCATAAAAGTGATATATAAATGCAAATCAAGAGTGTATTATGCCATATATTAATGGATGGTATACCTATAATCATGTATCTGTTCATATAACATTAATGTAACATTCATTAAAAGACCAAAATTCTAGTGTGATCAGGGCCTATTGTTTTTATAACTATTATCATTTTATCATGATCAAATTATGATGTTGTAACATAACATCCTCTAAATCAAATGATAAGGTTAGGTATAATGACTATTTCATCCTGATCAAATTATGATGCTGTAACATAACCTCCTCTAAATCAAATGACAAGGCTAGGTATAATGACTAACACTATATAAATATGATAACATGTTTTCTAATATATCTCTTGTATAAATATGATTGTATATACTATCGGGTGCACCATTTATAACAACTTAGCTTTATAAATAATAGTTTGTTGACTGTTTTGTATTGTAATTCTTATTATATATGTATATGAGTTACCATTATGGATCGTTGGTTTTAATATTACAATTAACATAAGCAATAGTTAACACTATAGACCTATAGTATATAAACCAATAATATAGAAGTGCGGAGCTGTATATTTATGTATCTCAGGATTCATTTAAAATTTATACTACAACTTATATATCGCCACACTCTCTACCAAAATCAAACTAGTGTATATATAGAACTAGTTCATTGTTTATATAATTTTATGTATCTTATATTTCATAGTTCACTTTAGTTTTCCAATAAAAGGAATCGCTAATTATATAGATAATAGTTTGTTAACCAAACAATGCTAGATAGTAGTTCAGAATAGATTATGTGTGCTACTTTATATACAGTTAACAACTCATAATATTTTATATATAATAGCTTGATGTTTGTATATAGATAATTGTATGCAAGTTTTTGATAGATGGATCACAAAATATTATATCTATTATAATGTGTTTATACAGATTCATAATTTTTATATATCATAGTTCACCCAAATTTACACAATGTTCAACATGAATGCACAAAAATTAATTACATAACCAACCTAGAAATATGCTTTGCTATCCCTTTCCACACACTTCTTGGTCTTTCTCCTTCTCTCCTCCTTTTCCACTTCCATTCTCTACTTCCTCCTTTCTTTAGATTGTGCCCTTTTCTATATTTTATTCCTCTCTAATAATGTAGTATTGCTTTCTTCTTTAAATAGTTTTCCTTTCATTCTTTTTTTTACTTTATTTATTAATGTTTTTGGTTTTTTTTAATTTTTTTTCCTAGTTTTAAACCTTTCTACTTTTTCATTCCATTTTTGATTTTATTTATTTTATTTCTCTTTATTTACTAATTTATAAAAATCAAAACAATTATTTTATTTATTTATTTCTTTTTTCCTACTTTTTTCTTATTTATTAATTTATTAAATTATATTAGATAATTAATAATAATATGAATTAATAATTAAATCATTAATCAATAAATTCCAAATTACTCTAATTACACAACTTACATCTCCAAAACATTGATGGTCATAAACACAATCATGCAAGATAAGTTCCATATAACCATTAAACTGAGCTATTAGACTATGTGTAAACAACTATCTAAATACAAGAAGCATAAAAACACACTATGATAACCATTCTATTATACATAACTAAGTCTGAGGTGGATTTTTTTAATTTAATACAAGTAAACAACTATCTAAATAAAAGAAGCATAAAAACACACTATGCTAACCATTCTATTATACATATAACATGTACTAGCTAATGTGGTGTATACAGGGTTTTAGTTTATTTCTCTATTATCCTCCACCAACTCCATCTATGTCACCCTCTTTGATGATGCTCTCCCTTCATCATGCTCTGAGGATGAGTTATCCTACATCAAACCCACAATAAGTAAGTAGTTATTCCATAACACCATCACATTTATACATCATATAATATAGTTGAAATAACTCATTATAATCATAATATAAGAATATACACTACAGCTAATGCATAACAATGTAATCATGTAACCTAAGCAATATCTAATTGTCCCATAACAACATATATCTCAAATCTTAGTTAATAAATACTAAATCAATTTTTAAACTATATATATCTATGGATAATCAAGTAAATTTTCTTATCAAGGAATTAGGATGTAATAGATACTATTATCCATTTCAACACTATAACCCACTTCTTATTTATGTTATTAGATATCAAGATAACTATAATAGCCACCTCATCAGAATTCCTTTAAAATATAAAACTCAAATTGAGATAGGCTTATAAGGATATGCATGCAATCCCTTTTTTTGTTTCTATAAAGGATCATGTTTTGAAAATAATTGAACTCAAAACTATATATGTCTTCTTGGTTTCAAAGGATAATTACACACAATCCTAATAAACATATGTTCATGGTTTGAATAACAAAATGCGCATAGTCCTAATATACATGTGTTCATGGTTTTTAGAATAAATGTATACACTATTTATACTTATATTTTCTCACTATTTGATTAACAAAAACTCATAGTCCATATGTATATAATTTTCATGATTTTTTGTAACAAATACATACATAGACCATACATATATTTTCACTATTTTAGATGAAAAATGTACATAATCCCCAAATATATATTTACTAACCCTAGATGAACATCATATTAAACAATGCACATAATGTTTCTGTCAAATTGTTCATTCATCAATTCAAATCAGACTTCATATTTGTCAAAATACACACAAGTCCTCTATAGTATATCTATATGCTTAGTATTTCAACATACATCTAATTGAGCATATATATAATACAATTTTTAAAACAAAACTTAGTCTTTATGTATATCAAAACCATCTTCCAAGGTTTATAATTTCTTAATCTAGGGTATTTTTCCATCATAACAATCAATTCATTTAACCTTATCGAGTACTCACATACACAAAGTTTGTTTGCCTTTCCATAGGGATTTATGGGATAGAGGTTTAGTTTTATGGATGGTTAAACCATCCATAGGGATAAGCATATATAAATATTAAAAAAATAATAATTTACACAAACCCTAAGAGGCAAATATACATAGTTTTTCCTGATTTAAATAATAATAAAAATACATCCCCAACCTTATATAACTTCCAATTACAGTTGTATGAACTGAAAAATCTCTCTCCTTCACTCTGATCTCTATCTTCTCATATTCATGTCATTATATTCTCCAACTCCCCTCTTATCATTATATTTTTGTCCATCTTTACCATTCATGCTTTCATTAAACTACTTGCATAAAGCTCACAGTTTCCATTCATGTAAAAAATACATTACCCGTTAATCTCTCAGCTTTACTAGGTTAAACCTAGTTAAACACAAACATAAAACTCAAACTTTACCCATAATTCCTTAATCATTATTTTAATCTCTTAAATCTTGCATGATATATTTATATTACATGCCCATGTACCACTTCTCAAAAGTCCACTATTAACATTATTTCTCAATGATAACTAACACTTAAAATATCACTATTGACTATGCATTCCAAATAATGACTAGGTTTAGTTCATATGATAGTCTTAATCTATAATGCAATATTTGAAATAACTTTGTAATGATAAACTTAGAATGCTCATCAAGGAAAGTAGAACTAAGATGGAGCAGGTAACTTCAAGCATCTGTGTTGCAGTAGCTAATCTTGGAAAAAGAGTAAAGGAAGAAATAATATCCGTAGAGGGTCCAAGTAAGAGGACCAAGCAGAGCTCGAGGAAGAAAGCCCTGCAAGATGCTGCTACTTTGGCTACTATCTCCATGCAGGATACTAAAATAATTGGAAATGAGGCTATTAAGATGATCCTGGAATTGCAATAGAATACTAGGGTCTTCTTTGTTGATTTTGTTCTTATTCAGGTCCTTATTGCTGGATGTTTTAACTAGTTTTTTTTGGTCCTGATACTTGGTTCTTAGTCTTAAACTTATTTTGAGTTTCTAGGTCTCTGTAAAACCTAGGTACTTTTATTGGTTTAGGTTTAGGTTTGGAAAGCAGAACTAAGATGGAGCAAGTAACTTCAAGCATCTTTGTTGCTGCATCTAATCTTGGAAAAAGAGCAAAGGAAGAAATAATATCCTTAGAGGGTCCAAGTAAGAGGACTAGGCAGAGCTCGAGGAAGAAAGCCCTGTAAGATGATGCTACTTCGGTTGCTATCTCCATGCAAGATACTACAATGATTGGAAAGGAGGCTGTTAAGATGATCCTGGAATTGCAATAGAAGACTAGGGTCTTCTTTGTTGATTTTGTTCTTATTCAGGTCCTTATTGCTAGATGTTTTAACTAGTTTTTTTTTTGGTCCTGATACTTGGTTCTTAGTCTTAAACTTATTTTGAGTTTCCAAGTCTCTATAAAACCTGGGTACTTCTATTAGTTTAGGTTTATGGTTTGGAAAGCAGAACTAAGATGGAGCAGGTAACTTCAAGCATCTGTGTTGCTGCAGCTAATCTTGGAAAAAGAGCAAAGGAAGAAATAATATCCTTAGAGGGTCCAAGTAAGAGGACCAGGTAGAGCTCGAGGAAGAAAGCCCTGCAAGATGCTGCTACTTCAACTGCTATCTCCATGCAGGATACTGCAACGATTGGAAAGGAGGCTATTAAGATGATCCTAGAATTGCAATAGAAGACTAGGGTCTTCTTTGTTGATTTTGTTCTTATTCAGGTCCTTATTACTGGATGTTTTAACTGGTTTTTGTTTTTGGTCCTAATACTTGGTTCTTAGTCTTAAAATTATTTTGAGTTTCCAGGTCTCTGTAAAACCTGGGTACTTTTATTGGTTTAGGTTTATGGTTTCAAGTCTTTGTAAAACCTGATTTTGATGTTGTTTTTTAGTAGGTTTTAGGAATGTTCTTCCTGGTGGATGTAATTTCTTTATCTTTTTTTATTTCTATAAGAAGGTTTTGGGGTCCCTTCAAAACCTGCTTTTACCTTAATCATAAACTTTGTAAAGATAAACAATATCATGAATTTTAATAATAATGTGACTAATATAAAGTCAATTATATTATTTTATCTAAAATGGTGAATCACACAACTAGTATACCAAACATAATGGTATTATAACAACTTAATCATTGCTATTACTATGTTATATATACTATCTAATGTCTTTTTTTATCTTTATATTTTAAGGTGTTAAGCCATATAATGATATTTCCCAACAATCATAATGATAACCAACTAATGTTCTAGAACATTACAAAGACATTACGGTTAGTCTATAGATAGTAGTAACCAAATACTATTCACCTAGATTTATGTTCTCATAAAGCATTAACAATCATGAATACAATTATATGACATAATCATAAAGAAACATCATACACTAAATCTATGTATAATATTCATAATGCAAACACACAATATTTATTCCTCAAACATTAAACTAGACTAAATCACAACTAACACACAAAATCCATTATCTAAATGTAGATAAAACCAAGATGTACTAAAAATAAAAACTCAAAAAATGCATAATATGAGTTCCATTCAAAATGGTGTGTGCATGGATTCTATTCATTCCTTTGTCATCACTCAATACCTCCATCTATGTCATTATCTCTAATGATTATCTTCCTTTGTCATGTTTTGAAGAATGAATCTCTCCTACATCCAACTCATGACAAAAATGTAGTTAGTCCATAAAATCATGATATATATCATAAAATACTATTTTAATAACTAATCAATATGATCATAATGTAAAGACTATACAGCTAACTCAAATTAATAAAATCATGTAATTAAATCAACATACAACTATCCCATAATAGCATATGACTTACAGATTAGTTAAAAAGTAGTTAAATCAATTTTCTAATTATAATAATCCATGGATAATTAGGTAATTTTTCTTAGTGAGAAATCAAGATGTAACATCTTTCCCCCTAAATCTGGTCATCATAATGATGACACTGATTCAAACACTTATTCTGAACAAAAACATTATCCATCATTAAAATAACATACTGTGAAGTAACAAATCAAGAAAATAACTATGGAAATCACCTATAAAACTCATCATAATATTCCAATGTTTCACTATCCTTAGATTATTAGTCCCACAAGACCTTGTAGTGTGACACTTCTTCATTACATAAACGTATTTTGTGAGTGTCGATTACTCTGATTGGTTTTACCATAACCACTCTAAGATCTAGAACCTACAAAGTATTCCAATCTAACACATATGAAGGATCAACTATATACTTTTTAAGATAAGATACATGGAATACATTATGTAATAGATCTAGAGATGGTGATAATGTAAGCCTACATGCTATAAGATCGAGCACTTCTAAAACCTCAAAGCGTCCCACATATCTCAGTGAAATTTTTTATGACTTCTTAAATTTAATTGAGCTCTTTTGTGGTTTAACCTCTAAGAACACTTTACCACCTACTAAAAACTACCTAGATTTTCTCTTCAAATCAAAATAAATTTTTTGCCTATCATTGGCCTTGGCCAAAATTTGCCTGATTAATCTGACTTGATATTCTATTTCTAAAAGTATCTCAGATCTAGAGACTAACCTATCTTCTAATATGTCCCAACTAATTGATGTCCTGCACCATCTTCCATATAATCCTTCAAATGGTGCCATCTTCAAATTTAATTGGTATGATTTATTTTAAGTAAACTCAACTAATGAAAGATACTCTTCCCACTTGTATTGTTGATCCATGCAATACATATGAAGAAGATCCTTTAACACCTAATTAACTCACTCAATTTAGACATCACTCTATGGGTGATATGTAGTGTTAAATTTTAGTTGTGTATCCAAATCTAAATTCAAAGTTAACCAAAATTTATAAGTCATCTTTAGATCATGATATGAAATGATCTTATCTATAAATCCATGCAACTGATTCACTTCCTTTACGAACTTCTTCACAAGATTAGGTGCATCATCTATCAAATTAATACATAGTGTAAAATGAGTTACCTTGGTTATTTTATCAACTAAAGCCAAGATCATATCATTATTATTCTATTAAAATGGTAAACTTCGGACAAATTCCATACTAGTCACCTACCACTTTCATTACAATATGTCATGTGGATACAATAGTCCTGCTAGATGCAAATGTTCAATTTATAAGTCATCTTTAGATCATGATATGAAATGATCTTATCTATAAATCCATGCAACTGATTCACTTCCTTTACGAACTTCTTCACAAGAGTAGGTGCATCATTTTATCAAATTACATAGTGTAAAATGAGTTACCTTGGTTATTTTATCAACTACAACCAAGATCATATCATTATTATTCTATTAAAATGGTAAACCTTGGACAAATTCCATACTAGTCACCTACCACTTTCATTACAATATGTCATGTGGATACAATAGTCCTGCTAGATGCATATGTTCAAATTTTGCATGCTAACATTCTAGACAATGTGACACAAATTCCACTACATCTTTCTTGATTCCCTTTCAGAAATAAAGTGGTCTAAGTTCTGCCATAAGCTTGGTTACTCTTGGATGTCCTAAATATGGGGCATTGTGTAGTTCCTTTATCATTGTGCCTTTAGATTCTCTTGATCTAGTACATACATCCTACCATTAAATCATAAAATACTATCATTCTCTATTTTATATTCTTTATATCTAGGATTCTGATCATTCTCAGATAATGCTTTCTTGATATGATCAAATAATTCATCTCTTATAAATAATTTGATCACTTTATCTTTGAAATCACTCTTGAAGTAGCCATGATTGTTATGTACCTTCTATAACTTAGGGCATCAACTACTCTATTTTCCTTTCCTTTGATATAACTGATATCAAAATCATAGTTAGATAATAACTCTAACTAGTATCTTTGATGAGCATTCATATTTAGTTAGGTGAATATGTACTTGAGTCCTAAGTTATCAGTCTTGAGCTTAAATGGTTTTCCCAAAAAATAATACATCCAATCTGGTAAAGCATGCAGAATTATTGTAAGTTATAGGTCATGAGGGACATAGTTAATCTTATAAGGATTCATCTTCCTTGGTTCATAAGCTACCACTACACCATCTTGCATAAGGACTCCTGTAGGTCCATTCCCATATACATCTATGATCACTAAAAATTGATCATTGGGTTGATCAACTCTTAGCACTAACGCTAAAGTAGTCCTCTTTTTCAATTTCTAAAAATCTACTTCACACTTATCTGATTATATAAAACATTAATTCTTACACTGCATAGAGGTAATTGGATTAGCTATCTTAGAAAAATTTAGAATGACTTTTCTATAATCACCTGATACTCCCAAGAAGATCCTTATCTTATGGACATTCTTTGGTGTTGTCCACTCCATAATGGCTCTTATACTTTTTTAATCTATTGAAATACTATCCAAAGAGATAATATGTCCTAGATATTGCACTGCCTTTTGGAAAAATGCACTCTTGGATAATTTTCCATACAACTTATACTTCTAAAAATGTTGCAAACTAGTTTTAAATGTTGAACATACTATTCTTCATCCTTAGAATATATAAGAATGTCATCTACAAATACTAAAAAACAAAATGATTTAATTAATCTCTTAACACACTATTCATGAGATTCATAAACATTATCAGAGCATTTGTCAACATAAATGGTAATATTGTAAACTCATAATGCCCATATCAAGTTTGAAATGTTGTATTTGGAATATCCTCATATTTAATCCTCAAATGATGATATCCTTATCTAAGTTCAATCTTATAAAAGACTATTTCCCCTCACATTTGATCAAAAATATCATCTATATGAGGTAATGGATACCTATTTTTGATAGCTGCCTTGTTAAACATTCTATAATCAATACAAAGATGAAGAGTACCATCCTTATTCTTGACAAATACAACTGGTGTACCCCATGGTGACACATTTGGCCTGATCAACCATTTTGAAAATTCCTAGAGTTGAGCCTTTAAATCAAAAAATTCAATGGTTGTCATCTTATATGGTGTTTTAGACTGAGTTTTTGAACTAAGTATGATATCAATAGAGAAATAAAACCCATGTTTGGTAGGCAATCCTAGAAATTACTATGAAAACACATCATAAAAATTATTAAGGAATGGATAATCTTCAAGGGATGGTTCCTTAGATTCCTCCATTTCATTTATCTTGATGATAAATTCTTGACACCCTTTTCCTTGAGCCTTCTTGAGTTGAATTGTAAAGATATGCCTAAGCCTCAACTCCCTTTTCTCACCCTAATTTTTTTTTTATTTATAAAATCATCTAGACACTCAACCTTCTTCAGATAGAAGTCAACCTTGGATTTATGCTTTGCAATCCAGTTGACTCCTAGGATCACATCATATGACCCTAGTAGTGCTACAAAAATATCCACTACTATTTTGAATTTAAACAGCCTAATCTTAGCTTCAACTAAACACTTGTAAACTTTAACCTTTGAATCATTCCCATATTATAATAACAATGCATTTTCTATCACTCCATCTTTTCTAGATAATGTTTTTATTATTCTAGGAACTATAAAACATTTTGTAACCCTTGTATATATCAAAATGGAAACTAGATGTTAAAACAAAATACTTGATAGTTTAATGGGTGAAGTTTGGAATTTAGCTTACCAATTATCAACTATCACATGAATATGTTGATGAAATGTTCCTTTTTGAGGAGTATAACATTTATTCCTTAACTTATCTTGTGTACACCCACAATCAAAATGATCATCTCCACAAATGAAGTAACCCACATGTGGTCCTTTCTTATTAGACTTTTGGTTTCCCTTAAAACTACCTTTGAAACCATTACCTAGTTTATGGTTACCTACACCATTATTGAATATATAATTTTGACTCTTGAATTGACACTTGGAGTCTCCACTCCTCTACTTCTAGTTCTTTTTTTTTGAAATTTATCTTAGAACTTCCAAAATTTTTCTTAAACTTATCTCTGACCTAAGCAAGATATTTCAACTTATATTCTTATTTGACTACCTTCTCAAAGACTTGGTCCATGGAAGATGGCCCATGTATGTCCACCTGTCCACCAATCTAAGTTTTTAATTCCATAATGAACTTCTTAATTATGAACCTCTCATTAGCATGATATTGAGCTACATAGTTTAAAAGTTTGGTGAACTGCTCCCAATACATATTCATCGATAAGTATCCTTTATATTTTGAAAATTTATAATATTTTAGGAAAATTATAATTATGGTAGACACCATGATCTGAACCATGTCACAAACTGATCCCATGTAATGGTAGTCAAGTTAAGATTTATTTCTAACTTTTTATTAGCACACCACATAGCTACTTCACCAACCAATTGATAAGCTCCCCTAACTACTTTGGTAATCTCATAGTAGTTTTAAATATAAAATTACTTTTCCATCTCATTCAACCATGATTCAAATCCATATCCCATAATGGTTTTGTCAAACCTAGGTGGATTCACCTTTTTCATATCTCTAGCTAATTCTATGGCTACTCATGTTCTTGCATCTTGAGGCACCTCCTTGTGTCTTTAATTTTGAGGTATTCCTTGCTCATTAGTATGATATTTAGTAACATCCTAATGAGATTCCTCTTCATTTCCATGAATTTCCTATTCCAGGCCTACATTTTGATCCCTAATCTCATTCATGGCTACAAGAATCTAATCCAACTTTATTGTTTGCTTAGTGGCAAATTGGTTAGGATCAAATAGAGGTTTTTTATTATTACCATATGAAGGACCCTCACTAGATATTTTACCTCACACCATTATCCTTTATGGTAAATAGAAGGATATGGAAATGTTAGTGAACTCATTAAGTCTTATAATTTGAGTTGCAACTCTGATACCACATGTGACATCTCCACTAGGATTTACTTAGAATAATGTAATTTTTTAAAAATCTATGTATTATTTCATAAATTTTCACCACAAGAATATATTTAGTGACCCAATTATAAAAAAATAAATATGTTAACTTATAAAATAAATATTAAACATATACCAATTACTGATCACTATCAACATATGAACAAATAAGAAAATCTTAACTACATTCATTCCAGAAAGTAATTACGTAAAATCCAAATATATAGTATAATATATTCACTAATATCAATGTATAAATTAATAAATAATTAAATATCATCAATAATAATAAATACAACACAAGATACAAGGCTCCATAGAGCATGAGTTCACCAAACTCTAATGTCTATGGTAATCTCAAGTGTAGTCTCCAAATAAGTGCTATTACGGGGAGGGAGAGAATGATTTGAGTGATTTTCTATACCAAACATGGACCATATATCCCAAAACTATCCCCTAATATGGAATGGTCCTCCTTTCATAGATGGGTAAATAGTGATGATTTAGGAATCTATATAGACAAGCTAGTACCCGTGTGTCGTAAGATTTATAACACATGATGTGTACCATAAATAAATGCATTCTAAAATGATATCAAACAAAAATGTAAATCATACATATTAAATTACAATGTTTAACTAAACATTACTTTGGCCAAAGTTTTCAATAGTTATTGATCTCTAGGATCAATCAAATTCATACACATCATTTGATTGGATTACCTTCATCTAGTATTGGTGATGTTAAGTAAGCTAGTAAAGTTAATCTCACTACTTAATTAGTTCCAGAAATAAGATATTGGGTTAATATATATAACCAATAGATTCATATATATTTCTTCCTAATATCAGGCATAAAACATGATAAATATAGAAATAATCAAGATACATATTTTTACTATGTCAAACGTATGTAATGAATCTCAACTATATTATTTATCACATAAATAATAAACATAAATAAGTATAGTCTATACCAAACAAGTATAATATATACTTAAATTGCATGTTTCTAATTTATGTAATTAAATTCAAATGTAATGCATTCTATGATAACACCATTATCATAGTCTATTCATTTTTATGTATACATTACTCAATTACAAACAACCAATCATAATAATTTCAAAAATCAAATATATCATAAACAAATTAATATCCCACATCAAACATAATCTTTCATATAGACAACTTATTGTAAATTTGGGAGGCTATATAGATATAATTATAATGTCTTATCCCTTAAGATTATATGACTTAATTTAACAGTCATTAATAACTATAATTATAGGCATGCATCCCAATGTTCAAATGTATGTTATATATGTATATTAGAACCGAAATCCTCATATAGATATATTTCATATATTTATGGACCATATCAATTGCATGCATAATATAATATATTTGTTCCCATATATAAATATTGGTCTATCATATTAACAGTAATTCTTACTTTTCTCAAATAACTTTGTATGATTCTCACAAACCATTATAATTTATCTATTCACAAAAATCAATCAAGATCTAACATAGGGTCTCACATTTTTTAAAACCCTTGTTTTTTTAATTCAAATTTTCAAATAGAAAAGTCATAATTTAATTATGATAAAATATATTCTAAATCAATTACCCTATTTTCCCCAATTTTAGGTCCTTAAATTGTATATACATTATCCTAAATTTTTGAAAATAGAGTACAATAAATAATTGAACATACAGACCTATATTCTACCTTTGTTTATTTATTGAAGGTTTATACTATTCCCAAGTTTTGTAAGTATCAAATAAGTCAAATTCATTGTGAATCATATAACAACAGACCTTACACTATTTGTATATGTGTTCAAACAATGCAAAAAGTTCACATATATCCTTTCAAGCTCAAAACTTTCAACTTCCTTGTAAATAAAAGTCATAAGATTAAAGAATCTAAAAATTCTATAGGTTTCATAATGGAACTTATTCCTAATACCCTTCCACCTAAATGATATACAAATCATACAACCCTATTTATATATGTATGAAAAATTTGAGTGGTATTGTTATCCATTTTAACACTATAACCCACTTATTATTTATGTTATTAGATATCAAGATAGCTATAACAATTGCCTCATCAAATTCCTTTAAAATATATAACTCATAATTGATATAATATTATAAGGATAGGCACACAGTCCCTTGTTTTTTTATAAAGGATCATGTTTTCAAAACAATTAAACTCAGAACTATATATATTTTCTTGGTTTTGAAGGATAATTACACACAGTCCTGATATACATATGTTCACAATTTGATTAACAAAATGCACATAGTCCTGATATACATATGTTCATGATTTGGATAATAAATGTATACACTATTTATACTTATATGTTCTCACTATTTGATTAACAAAAATTTATAGTCCATATGTATATAATTTTCATGTTCTTTGGTAACAAATACATACATAAACCATACATATATTTTCACTATTTTATATTAAAAATGTACATAGTCCCCACATATATATTCGCTAACCCTAGATGATCTTCATAGTAAATAATGCACATAATTTTTATGTCAAACCCTTCATTCATCAATTACAATTAGACTTCATATTTATCAAAATACACACAAGTTTTGTGTATTATATCTATATGCTCATTATTTTGACATATATATATATAATACAATTTTTAAAACAAAACTCGATCTTTGTTTATATCAAAACCATCTGCTAAGGTTTAGAATTTCTTTAGCTAGGGTATTTTGCCATCATAATAACCAATTCATTTAACCCTATTGAATATACACATACACAGAGTTTGTTTACCTTTCCATAGGGATTTATAGGAGAGAGGTTTCATTTTATAGATGGCCAAGCCATCTACATGGCTAAACTTATAACAATATTAAAAAAAAAGAAAATATATTCCATAAACCCTAAGAGGAAAATATACACACAGGGATTTCTTGATTCAAACAATAAATAAAATACATCACCAAACTTATATAGCTTTGAATTACAACTATATGAACCAAAAAATATCTCTCCCTCATTTTTCTCTCTATCTTCTCTTCTTCGTGTCATGCCATTCTCTTCTCCAACTCCCCTCTTATAATTATTTTTCTATTGATCTTTCCCATTCAGGCTTGCATGTAATTTCTTACATAAATATCGCATTTTCCATTCATGTAAAAAATACATTAACCACTAATCTCTCAACTTTACTAAGTTAACCCTAGTTTGACACAAGCATTAAACTCAAACATTCTCAAACTTTCCCAAAAATTCCTTAATCATTATTTTAATATCTTAAATCCTACATGATCTATTTACATTTCATTCCCATGTACCACTTCTCAAAAGTCCACTATTAGCATTATTTATCAATGATAACTAACACTTAGAACATCATTATTGACTATGTGTTCAAATAATGACTAGGTTTAGTTCATAGGATAGTCGTAGGATATAATACAATATGTGCAATAACTTTGTAAAGATATATTATATCATGACTTTTAATAATAATGTGACTTATATAAATTCAATTATATATTATTTTATCTAAAATGGTAAATCACACAACTACTATACCAAATATAATGGTATTATAACAATGTAATCATTGTTATTACTACATTATATAGAATTTTGAATGTCTTTTGTTATATTCATATTTTAAGGCGTTAAGCCATATAATGATATTTCTTGAATACCATAATGATAACTAGATAATATTCTAAAACATTACAAAGACATTACGGTTAGTCTATAGATAGTAGTAACCAGATACTATTCACATAGATTTATGTTCTCATAAAGCATTAACAATCATTAATATAATAACATGACATAATCATATAACAACATTATACACTAAATATATGTATAATATACACAATGCAAACACACAAGATTAATTCCTCTCAAGCATTAAATTAAACTAAATTACAACTAACACACATAATACACTATCTAAATACAGATAACACCAAGATGTATTAAAACTAACAACTCAAACAATGCATAATATGACTACCATCTAAGGTGGTGTGTGTATGGGTTCTAGTCTTTTGTTTATTGTCCCCCAACACTTCCATCTATGCCATCCTTTGTGATGATGCTCTCCCTTCATTATTCTCTAAGGAATGAGTCTCTCCTTCATCTAACTCATGACAAAAAGGTAGTTAGCCCATAAAATCATGATATATATCATTAAATATTACTATAACAACTAATCAACATGATCATAACGTAAAGACTATATAATACATTTAACACATAGCAATAAAATCATGTAATCAAAACAACATACAACTATTTCATAACACCATATAACTTATATATTAGTTAAAAATCAATTAAATCAATTTACCAACTATATAATCCATGGATAATCAAGTAAACTTACTAAGTGAGAAATTGGGATGTGACATGAAGAAACACACATGTGAGTATGTAAGGGAATTTATGAGGTTTGTAAGAAAAATTTATAGAGGGAGGTCACATACTTAGGATGAGAATGTCCATGTGTCACCCTACTATTGATCTTTTTTTTTGTTGTCTTATCCTTTTAAGGACCTTATTTTGGTTTTTTAGAGTTTATGCATTTTAGATTGTTGGAGAGCTTGGGTGCTTAAAGAAAGAATTTTAGCAGAGTGTCAAGTGGAGATTTTAGTTAAAGGTAGGTCTTTGTTAATAATTTTTTTTATGTTTGAATTCTTTATATTCTCTTGTTTCTCTTGAATGAATCTCGTTTAAAAAAGAAAATGAACAGATATTTTTACTAGATTTGAGGCCTTGTTTTTTAGGATTCCTTTTAAACTTTTCTATTTTGTATTGTTGACATGATTTCCCTTTATTATTTCCCTCTTATTTTATTGTTATGTGAATGTTGGGTATGGGATTTAGGAGCACCTCTATGACACTCATGTGGGACTAGTACAAGTGCTTATATTTGGGGAATGAGAGAATGGAGAACTTGTTCATGGCTTATTGGAAAAGTCCACTCTAGCCTTAGTGGCATGAAATTACTTATGGGAAGTGGAACCTTTTTATAATCTTAAAAATCTAGTCTCATTTATTAAATATGGGAGGTTTAAGGAGGGTTATAGGAGGTATAAGGAAGCATAATGTATTTGTAAAATATAAGGAATAAAATTATTGCTTGATGGACACTATTTTATTTGGCTTTGGAATCCCTTGTGTTCATTAATAAGCTTATATGACAAAAAAATCAAGATCCCTCTTCTCTTCCCTTTAGTGAAATCCTTTTGAATTCCTTAATTTTATGTTTTCTTTGTGAAAACTTTGTTATTTTGTTTCCTTAATTATTGATACATAAATATATTACCCTTTCAAGATTATTCATTATGCATATGACTTGAGGCATGCCTCTTTCCTTTGGGCTTGGGGGAGGCTATGCATGAACCTCACTTAGTGAGGTTTGTATGCAATGATGACTATAGGATGGGTGGTCAAGCACCTTTCTTTGGCCTATTTTGGTTTTTTCTTGAAGTGTCCTCAAAGTTTGACTACTTGTGTGTAGGTTTTCCTTCTTGGATCGTGGATCTTGATGTTGGCATATGACAGTTACTCTCATATGTTATTTTTTCATCTCAAGTATTTTATGTTGTTGAAGATATTATTATGCATTATGAATCATTGTTTGAGAGATGAGATTTTTTATGAAGCCTTGCTAGAACTTGTAACCTTGGACATCTCTTTTATATCTTGTTTAAGTGTTTGAATATTTTTGTATGAATTTTTCTACCTCATCTTCCTTTTAAACTATCCTTATAAATATGTAAGAGGATACTTGTTGAAAATATGGATATGATAAAATGTACATGTTCATTGCACTCCCTTCAAGTTGTCTGTATGTTTAGAAAAAAGGCAAAAGATTCTTGATATGATATGCAAGTAAATATTATGAATGAAATGTGGAGTTGAAGTTATCCTTGTAGAATTTTGATGTAATACATATTCTTGATAAAAGGGTTGAGTAGTTATTTTTAAAATAATTATACTACATGTTTATCTTTCCATTGAATGTTAAAGAAGATTACCTTCTTTTACAATTATAATAAGTTATCTACTTGTAGTTAAAAGTTTTAGGTAATGCTTAAGAAATGCATGTTCTCTAACCTTCTTGAAAACATGAATGAAATGGTTGTATTGTTATGAAAGGATTCCTTCTTTTAATTAGGTAAGAAGATATATTTATAATGGATGTTTCAAGTAGTTATTCTACTTTTTCTAGTTTATATTAAACAAATAAAGTTCAAATTGTAAACTTCATTATCTCCATTGATACACTTCACTTGGAAAAAATTTATGTAATGGTAATGGAATTTCCAAATTGTAGAGTTCTCTATAATTAATTTAGAAGAGTTGTTAATTAATTTACTTTCTTCTTGTGTTAAAAAAAAGTATATTTATACAACAATTGGTATATCTATTTTATTGATAATTATATTTTATCAATAATAAGTATGGACAATGGTGTGATTATTAGTTGAAAAATATCATTATGTGAAATTATATTCATGTGTGTCTTAATATGTATATATGTGTGATTAGGTTAATTGAATGATTAAATGTTTTAATTTACGTACAAAAAAATTATAAACCAAGTTGATTAGTTGGTATTAGTAGAATATATATAATATATATGTAGTTAATCAATTAAATATATATTCTTGTATAATATATTTAATAAATCTATTTTATAAAATATATTTACATATATAAAATTATATAATTAAAAAATATTTATAAAAATATTTATCAGTTTATTTTATGGATTAAAATTTAATAAATAAAATAATAATAAAATTAAAATAAATATATATAATGTTTTTTTATTAATATTTGTGTTATTATTATTATTATTTAATTCTTTATTTTATTATTATTATTATTATTATATATATATATATATATATATCAGTTTATTTTATGGATTAAAATTTTATAAATAAAATAATACATAAAAATAAAATAAATATATATAATGATTTTTATTAATATTTGTGTTCAATTATTATTATTTTTTAATTCTTTATTTTGTTATATATAAATATATATATACATATACATATATACATATATACATATATAAAAATATTTACATATTATATATTACATATATATATACACATATATATTTACACACATATATATTTTTTTATACATATATTATATATTATTTTATACATACACACACACACACACACACACATTTTGTTACATACACACACACACACACATGTACACACACACACATTACACACACAACAAATAAAATAATAATAATAATAATAATAATATAAATAATATAAATATATATACATACATACACACACACATATATATTATACATACATACATACATATATATATATATATATAATCGATGAGATGGAGGAGGTAGTAGTTGAGCCAACCTCCCCCCCCCCAAACCCTCTCTTCCATTAAGGAAGGAGAGAGAGTGGAGTTAAGCCAACTGGCCAGCCACCTTCCCTGTAACCATCTTGGGGTGATGGCCCCTACTATGGCCTTGGCCATAGGCCACAAGGGGTTGACCAGCTTAAGGATATGGGCTTGTGTATATATATAACAAAATAAAAATAAATAAATTTTATAATTATATTTATTTATATATATTTTAATTATTAAACATCTATTTTAATATCAATAATATATATATAGATAGTTAAATTAGAATAAATCCAATATTGTGTGTGTGTGTGTGTGTGTGTGTGTGTGTGTGTGTGTGTGTGTGTGTGTGTGTGTGTGTGTGTGTGTGTGTGTGTGTGTGTGTGTGTGTGTGTGTGTGTGTGTGTGTGTGTGTGTGTGTGTGTGTGTGTGTTAAGTATAGTTCAAAAAAAAGATATATCTTCATAAAAAACCTTATTTATTCAATTTTCTCCTCCTCCTCAAGCCTCCAACCTAAAAATGAAACAAAGTAAAAATGAGAGCCCAAAAATTGGAAGATATCATTTATTTGATTACATGAGATATTAGGTCAACTTTATTTGGTAACCCTAGATTTTAAGGTGTTTGAGCTTTTGATCTAAGGGTGAAGATTTGTCCCACCACTTGCAAGTGGGAAATCATTTTGAATTTTTATTATGTCTTTTAAATAAATCAGTTGGCTACGAAATTTTCTAGTTAACTCTTTCCCTCTTAGGCTCTAAAAAAATTAAAAATTAATTTATTATTTGAATAACAACATGACCTATTAAACAATTTTTATAGATTTATTACATTAAAGTATTTAGAGACAAATTAAATAACTTTAATAATTAATGTGTAATGAAACTATAGTGAATAAATAATTCTACTTAACCTATCAGTTTTTAAACTATAGTTACTAAATTAAATAATAATAATAAAATCCTCTTACAAGATTTATTAGAAAATGTTTATTTTGTGTATTACATTATGGTATCAGATCATGGGTTCAACATCAAGAAATCTGGGTATCTATTTTATTAAATTATTCCTTCAACTATTTTTTAACACTCATCTTGTATTTGAGCAAGATGAAGTAGTGAAAGGTAAAACGTGTGGCTCATGCAAAGGATGCAGGTCCACCACCACTTAAACCACCCCCCCCCCCCTCCAGTAGACCATGGATCTTAGATTATTTAGTCCCTATAATAGATGATGTGGTTACTTCAAGAGATATTACCCATAGTTAGGTAGTAGTCTAGAGACACTCCCCACCCCCATCACAGGAGGCCTCTTAGATTAAATATATGTCATGTAGTCCATTGAAATAATGGGTAGAGAGAGCTCTTTCAATGCACAAAGAGAGGCATGAGAAGTGTCAGCCACCTAAGAGTGACCTAGTAATTATCATGTGGGACTTATTGATACTATAGTCACCCATATTTCATGGAAAGGGAGACAATTTCATTATAGAGGCATGGATTTTGAGTCTAGATAGTTGCTTTGGTTTATAAGCCTATGAGACTAATATCAAGGCCCAATTTTCTATCCTCCTTCTTAGAGATTTAATGAGAATTTGGTGGATAAATTAGGAGAAAAATATTATTTTTTCTTGAGAGTTTATTACCTATGATCTTTTTGAAGAGTAGTTTTGTACTTGATACCCATCAGAGCACTTCATAAACAAGAGGATTGAAGAGCTCCACAACCTCTGATAGGGTATTGGTATTTTGGCTCAATATAAGAGTTGATTTCTGGACTTACTTCACTATATGGGGTTTTTTTAAGATGAAAACTCCAAGTTAGTTGGTTCATCAAGGGATTGAATGTGGACATAGCTAGAGCAGTTCATCTTCTCTCTCCTCTAACCCTTGAGGGTGTTGTGGAGAAATCATATTTGGTAGAGTAAAATAAAGGGAAGAAACAAGAGGCTAGAGATCACTTGTAGGGCATGATTCAATCAAGTGAGACTTTAATCATGAGTAACCTATCACCAACAAATGGGTGGTTAGAGGCACTCTCAATTCTCATCAAGGCTTCCTCAACAGTCACATCAGCATTCTCAACAAGACCCTCAGTAGTAGCTATACATCCCTCCATAAGATTCTTACAGAGATAGAGGGAAAGGTATCCAATGATAAAATATAGATAGGAGACCTAGTAGATAATAGTCAAGGCTAATATAGAATCAATATTTCTATTGTCAGAGGCTTGGAGTATCTACAAGATCAAGTTATCCGAGGTCAGGAGGAATGTAGATGAGCAAGGAGAATCTCAAGGGAATATGTTTATTATGTGGAGATATAGATCATTATGCATGAGATTTCACACTTATAGCTTCTAATGATGGTTGATAGAAGGCCCCTATATTTGACTAGACCATTGGTGATGTGGGGCATGCTCACCACATGTACACGACAATGGATAATCATTAGGTAGAACACTAAGCCATAGTGATTGAGAATATAATTAATAGTCATGGGATTTATATATCAATGTTATTTGACATAGGAGAATTTTATTAATTTTATTATGCCATCCCTTTTGGATCATTATGGGTTGGTGGCATCTAGGTAGGGTGATCATTGGGATGTTGAGTTAGCCTCTAGGTCTAAGATGTAGTAGACTCCTTTGTTAGTGGTTGTGCTCTTGAATTGGGCATCTTCACCACCACTCTCAATATTTGTATCACACCCTTACATTCTTATGATGTTATTTTGGGTATGGATTGGCTTGGAACCCATTGAACAAAGGTAAATTTTTGTAATAATGTTATTGAGTGTTACTATGAAATTGGGAGTGTGGCTCTTATCACAAGGATCAAGAGGCCCATATCTCTTCTTGTGATTTATGTTATGCAACGTAGGTAGAGTGCACATAAGGGATGTTAGATTTTTTTAATTATACTTAGTGATAGATCAAATAAGGAGAGTTTAAGAGTGACACTTGATGACCATCCTATACTCTAGGATTTTTATGATGTGTTTCCTAATGAGTTACTTGGACTACCCCCTTTGAGGGAAATACATTTCAAGATCGATATTGTCTCAGAATAGATTCTATATCCAAGGTTCCCTATAGGATGATTATCCTTGAGATTTTTGAGCTCAAAATGCAATTAGAATAACTTTTGGATAAGGGACTCATTCATCTAAGTGTTTCCCCTTAGGATTGCTGATGATATTTGTGAAGAAGAAATATGATTCCATTTGCTTGTGCATTTACTACCAACAATTGAACAAGGTGATGATCTAGAATCATTTCCCCCTCCCATGGATTGATGATCTATTTGACTAGATGAGATGGGTTAGGGTATTCTCTAAAATATATCTTAAGTTAGTGTACCATTAGTTGAGGATAGCATAAGTATATATTTATAAGAATACCTTCTATACATGTTATGGGTACTATGAGTTCATAGTAGTCCCTTTGGGGTTGATTAATACACCTACAATCTTTATGAGTCTTATGAATGGTGTATTTAGGACATTTTTAGATGATTTTGTTGTATTTTTTATCGATTATATATTGATAAAATATCAAATTGAGGAGGATCATGTGGAGCACCTAAGCAAGGTATTAGATATTTTATGGGAAAACAAATTATATGGGAACTTGAGAAAGTGTTCCTTCTTCTAGATAGAGGTTTAGTACTAAGGTCATGTCATATTTGGTGAAGGGATATCAATAGACCCCTTGAAGATCTAAGTGATTATAGAGTGGCATGTACCCATTAATGTGATAGAGGTGTAGTTTCATGGGGTTGGTAGGTTATTATCACAACCTAATATATGACTTCTCTCGGATAGCACACCCCATCACTTCTATTCAATGAAAAGTGAATAATTACATAGGATTATAAAACTGTGAGAAAGATTTTTATGTTGAAAGAACATCTAACTAGTGCATTGATCTTATCAATACCTAATCCATAGGGTATATTCTTGGTGTGTATCAATTCTTCCAAATTGGGATTAGGAACCATTATCATGCAAGACAATTGGGTAATTACCTTTGAGTCTCATAAACTCAAGGATTATAAGTTAAACTACTACACACATGACCTCAAGTTAGTAAAAGTGGTTCATGCACTTCTTAGATGGTAGAATTTTCTCCTTTTGATTTGATTTATTTTGAGGATAGACCATTTGAGTCTTCTGCACATATTCACTCAGCCTAACCTCAAAACCTATCAATGGCATTGGATGGAGTTCCTTTGCGAATACCACTTTGATATTCAGAATATCAAATGGAAGGAGAATGTTATATAATATTTCTTGAGTAAGAGGAAATATGAGGTTGTGATAATGATTATATAGAATGTGTTGGAGAGCACACAACATCAAATTTTAACTATGACCTTTCACATTGATCTAAGAGGTAGAATTCTTGAGAAACTACCTAGGAAAAGTCTTTATTAGGAGATTTTCTAGATTTTAGATTCATAGAGGTCCTTGAAGGTTAATTTTGTGGGTTACTCCTTAGATTTAGATGGTATTTTGAGACACAAATGGAACATTTATGTGCTCATTATTAGGGTTCTATGAGACTAGATTTTGTCAAAGGCTCATTAATCCCCCTATTCAGAACACCCTAGGGTTAAGAATATTCATGTAGAGTTAAGAAAATTATATCATTGGCCTACAATGTAGCATGACATTATAGAGTTTGTATCATGATGTCTTGAGTTTTAGTGGGTTGAGGTAGAACATCAACATCTAATGGGTCTTTTATATCCACATGACATACTAGAATGTATATAGGACACCATTTCTATGGATTTTATTATTGGTATATCTATATATTCTTATGTCCATGACACAATCATGGTGACAATGGATAATTTGACCAAGGTGGCCCATTTCTCTCCAAAAATTCCACTTAAAATGCCATGGTTGTGTCAAATTTCTTCTTGGATGACATTATTTGATTACATGGGATTATGTAGAATATTATTTCAAATAGAAATCTTGTGTATACTTCTAAATTTTGGAGTACCCTTTAGAGAGAATTAGGCACTCATCTCAACTTTAACACATCATATCACCAAAAGATACATGGGAAAATAAAGTGGGTCAGCCCGGTGTTAGAGGATATATTACACATGTACGTGATAGATCAATAATCATGTTAAGAGGATTACTTATACTTGGTTTAGTTTGCCTACAATAATAGTTATCATAGTTCCCTTAAGATCGATCCATATGAGGCTATTTATGGTAGACTAACTAGGACTCTTATGAGTTGGGATAGACTTGAGGATAGGGTTGTGATTGGATCAAATATGCTATAAGACATGGAACAAGTAGTTTTCATTGACAATGCTTATAAGAGGTGCAAGATAGATAGAATAAGTATGCTTATGCAAAGAGGATAGATCAAAATTTTGTAGTTGGGGATAAGGCATTTTTGTGAGTGCAACTAAATAAGAGTCTAATCTTCTATAGAAAAGGATCTAAGATCTCACCCCATTTTTTGGGTCCCTTTGAGATTTTGGAGACAAGAGGACCATTTTCCTATCATTTATATTTACCACCTAGCCTATCTCAAGCCCATGATGTTTTTCATGTTTCAATTTTGAGGAGATATGTTCCATATATTTCTCATGTTTTGGATTGAACAATGTTACAGGTCGAGAGGGATAGGTAACTAATCTTGGATCCCATACATATTTTATCTCATTAGACATTGGGATTCTAAGGCTATAAACTAGACCAAGTTAGGGTCTAGTGGGATAGATATGATGAATCTGTAGCTACTTGGGAGGATTTAGCACCCTTGTGAGCCTAGTATCCACACCTATTCCATTGACTCTAAGAGTAAGTCTATTTTTAGGGGAGGGGAATATGAGAACCCATTTTAACATCACTCCCTATTATATATTTTGTTACATATTTTGTGAAATTTATGGATATGTGTTAGATTATTTGGAGGCATGGGGTTCCCACATTTTATATTTTGTAGACTTTGTGGACTTTAATTACCCAATTTGGTATATTTTATTTGTATACATGGTTTTTTATGAGTATATATACTTTGTTATTGATATATTTATATTAAATATCATGATATTCTATCTTGTGAATTTATATTTTATTATATTGAAATAAACAAGATATATGATTGTCTTCTAAAGTTTTTGTAGTGATAGTTATATATATATATATATATATATATATATATATATATATAAATATATATATATATATATATACTTGTTCATATTATAGTAGATATGAATTATTTTTCATAGATGTATTTTATGTTTGTATTGAGTGTGAAGATTACAGGAGGCCAAAGGTAATATTATGAGGGACTCATACATGCCTTGAGGGATCATATGCACACATAAAATCACCTTAAACCTTTAATATTATACCCTTATTTCCTTAAAAATTGTTAATTGTATTATTTTGTGTATTTTAAATTCTTATCTTTATTATTTATAAATTATGGTGTTTTTATCTAAGCCTCTATTCTAATTTAAATACCCTAAACCTATGTTAACACTCAATGAGGATATTTTACTTGGTTAAGGGTTGGGTTAACCCAAAAACCCAACACCTGTGTTCAATCTCGGATTTGTCCTTTCAACCACTTTTTAGCTTGAGTATTTGACAAGAAAAGCTTCTCTTACTAGTCCTTTTTGGACCCATACCTATATTGGGTAGGTGGATTTTATAAGGTCCTTTGGCCACTTTTTAGTCATAGAAAGGCCTTATTTATGGCCTAGATTTTTCTTCCACAAGCAACCCTCTATTTTTATACAAAAAAAGTTGTGTTATGTTTTTGAGTGGAAGAAACACACATGTGAGTGTGTAGGGGCATTTTTGAGGTTTGTAAGAGAAATTTATGGAGGGAGGTCACATTCTTGGGATGAGAATGGCCATGTCTCACTCTCCTATTTGTCATTATTTTTGTTGTCTTCTCCTTTTAAGGACCTTATTTAGTCTTTTGGGGTTTATGCATTTTCGATTGTTGGAGAGCTTGAGTGCTTGGAGAAAGGCTTTTGGAACAGTGTCAAGTGGAGATTTTGGTTTGAGGTAGGTAATTGTTACTAAAAATTTTTATGTTTGAATGATTTATCTTCTCTTTTTTCTCTTGAATTAATCTCATTTAAAAAAGAAAAAGAACAGACATTTTTACTGGATTTGAGGCTTTATTTTTAAGATTTATTTTAAATTATTCTATTTTGTATCATTTCCATGATTTATATTTCATGTTACCTTCTTATTTTTTTTTGTAAATGTTGGAAATGGGATTTGTGTGTACCTCTATGCCACCCATGTGAGATTTGCACAAGTGATTGTATTTTGGGATTGAGAGAGTGGATCTCTGGATCATGGCTTGTTAGATAAGCCCACTATAGCCTCAGTGTCATTAACTTGCTTATGATAAGTGGAACATTTTTATGAAGTTTAAAATTGACTTTCCTTTACAAAATATGGGAGGTTTAAGGAGGGTTATGGAAGGTATAATGAGTCATGATGTATTTAGGATGTATAAGAAGGAAAATTATTACTTGATGGGAACTCTTTTATTTAGGTTTAGAATCCCTTGTGTTTAATAACAAACTTATATGACAAAGAAAATAAGATCCCTATTCTCTTCCCTATAGTGAATTCCTTTTGACTTATCTATTTTGTATGTTTTATTTGCAAACACCTTTTTATTTTGTTTTCTTAATTATTGATACCTAAATCCATTTCCCTTTCAAGATTATTCATTTTGCATATGAGTTTGAAGCATGCCTCTTTCCCTTGGATTTGGAGGAGGTTATGCATGAACCTCACTTGGTGAGGTTTGTATGAAATGATACATATAAAATGGGTATTTAAGCACCTTACTTTGGCCTATTTTGATGTCTTATTGAAGTGTATTTAGAGCTTGACTACTTATGTGTAGGTTTCCCTTCTTGAATCTTGCATCTTGATGTTGGGGCATGATGGTTTCTCTTATATGTTATTTTGGCATCTCAAGTATTTTATGTTGTTGAATATATTATTCTCTATTGTGAATCATTGTTTAAGGGATGAGATTTTTTATGAAGCCTTGATAAAACTTGTAACCTTGGACATCTCTTTTATAAACTCTTATAAATGAGTTGTATTGAGACAATGATCTTAGCCATGTGGACTTAAGATTTATCCCTTTTTAATCTTTGTGAAGTGATTGAATCCTTTTGTATAAATATTTGTAAGAATGCTTCCTCCTCTTCCTTTTAAAATATCCTTATCAATATGAAAGAGGTTACTTGTTGAAAATATGGATATGAGAAAATGTATGTTCATTGCATTCTCTTCTACTCTAAGTTACTCATAGGTTTAGAAAAAATGAAAAATATTCTTGATATGATATGCAAGTAAATATTGTGAATGAAATGTGGAGTTGAATTTATCCTTGTATCATTTTGATGTAATACATATTATTGATAAAAGGGTTGAGTAGTTATTTTTAAAATAATTATACTAGATGTTTATCTTTCCCTTGAATCTTAAAGAAGATTAACTTTTTTTATAATTATAATAAGTTATCTACTTGTAGTTAAAAATTTTAGGTAGTGCTTAATAAATGCATGTTCTCTAATCTTCTTGAAAACATGAATGAAATGTTGTATTGTTATGAAAGGATTACTTCTTTTCATTGGGTAAGAATATAGATTTATAATAGATGTTTCAAGTAGTTACTATACCATTTCTAGTTTATATCAAGCAAATAAAGTTTAAATTGTAAACTCCATTATCCCATTATCTCCATTGATACACTTCCCTTGGCAAAAAATTATGTAATGGTAATGGAATTTGAAAATTGTAGAGTCCTATATAATCAATTTATAAGAGATATCAATTAATTTACTTTCTTCTTGGGTTAAGAAAAAATTATATTTATATAACATATGGTATATCTACTTTATTGATAATTAGCTTTTATCTATAAGAAGTATGGGCAATGGTGTGATTATTAGTTGGAAAAAATTATTATGTTAAATTATATTCATGAGTGTCTTAATATCTAGATATGTGTGATCAGGTTAATAAAATAATTAAATGTTCTAATTTACATACAAAAGAACTATAAACTAGGTCAATTAGTTGGTATTAATTATATATATATATATATATATAAATATATATTATATATATATATATATATATATATATAAGTAGTTAATAAATTAAATATATATTATTGTATAATAAATTTAATGACTTTATTTTATAAAATTATTTACATATATATAATTATATATTAATAAAATATGTATAAACATATTTATCAATTTATTTTTTGCATTAAAATTTAATAAACACATATATAAAATTATATATTAATAAAATATGTATAAACACATACACATAAATTATGAAATAAATATTTTAAAAAGATAAAAAAACATAAGCATTAATAAAAAAACATAATATATATATATATATCATTAAGAGGGAGGGAGCAGAGGTTGAGTTGACCTCCACCCAAAATCACCTCTTTCATTCAGGAAGGAAGGAGGGTGGGGCTTGGCCAACTAGCCAGCCCCCTGACCTGTAACCACCTTGGGTCGAAGGCCCCTACCATGGCTTTGGTTGTAGGCCATAGGCTGCAAGGGTCAGCCAACCCACAAGATCTAGGGTTATATATATATATATATATATATATATATAAACAAAAGAAAAATAAAAATATTAAATTATATATATATATATGATATTAAAATAGATGTATAACAATTAATATATATATATATACATACATACATACATACGAATAAAATTAAATTAAAAAATTCAAATATTATGTATATATATATATATATATACATGAAATGTAACATAAATAAAATGGATAATAGATTTAAAGAATATGATATATTTAAATATATATATATATATAAGTCGGGATGTGTGTGTGTGTGTTAAGTATACTTCAGAAGAGAGAGAGAGAGAGAGAGAGAGAGAGAGAGAGAGAGAGAGAGAGAGAGAGAGAGAGAGAGAGAGAGAGAGAGAGAGAGCTCTTCATGAAAAGCCTTCTTTCTTCAATATTCTCATCCTCCTTAATCCTCCATCTTGAAAATGAAACAAAGTAAAAATGAGAGCCAAAAACTTGGAAGATAGCTTTTATTTGATTGCATGAGATATTAGGGAAACTTTATTTGGTAACTCTAGATCCTAGGGTGCTTGAGATTTTGATCTAAGGGTGGAGATTTGTCCCACCACTTACAAGTAGGAAACCATTTTGACTTTTTATCTTGTCTTTTAAATTAATTAGATTATTTATTAAATTTTTTAGTTAACTCTTTCCCTCCTAGGCTTTCAAAAAGATTAAAAATTAATTTCTTATTTGAATAACAACTTTAAACAAGTCTTATATATTTAATGCATTAAAGTAGTTAGAGACAAATTAAATATATTTTATATTTATTATGTAATAAAATTATAGTGATTAAAAAACTCTACTTAACCTATAAATTTTTAAACTATAGTGAATAAATTTTAAAAAAATAATTAGTTCCTCTTACGGTATTTATTAACACGTATTTATTTTTGGCATTACATCATTATTTTCAATCATTTAACATGCAACCACAAATAAAAAATATTTACTTATAATATTTATTTCATATAGAATGCAAGGAAATGAAGGGAGAGGAAAATTTAATATTCTCAACAAGATATTATACAATCTCAAAAGGACAATTTCTATTTTAAAAAGAGAGGATCAAATAAGACATAGATCATTTACTTCCACAAACATTTCATTTTCATGTTAATTTTTTCTCAAAATTCAAATAATGTATTAGAGAGATAATTTCTTTAATAATCATGATACAACTATTTAACCTATGGAAAGAAGAGGAGAAGGAGGCATTCAGTGTGAAGATGGAGGTGAGCAGGAATTAATAAATTCAAACATGGATTCAGAAAGAGACAAAGGTGATGGAGATGGGGATAGGGGAATCATGTGAAAGATAAGGTTTGATTCCCTTTTAGGGGAATAAGGATAAATAGAGGAAATCTTCCCAGGAAGACCTAGTAGGTTAGATAATGAAAACCCCAGATAGGTGTTAGGTAAGTCATCCTAGAGTGAAAAATTGATTGGATTGATGGATAAGAAGGAAATCAATCCAGTTGAGCATCTCAAAACTATAAAAGATAGAAAAAACATTCATACCCAAGTCACTTCTTATATCATAAGTTGTGTTTAATCTAGAATGGAACATGCATGGGTAGGTAAGTTTATGGGAGCTAGACCCAATATTGACTCTTTCAGAACTTGGGAAAATAAAAATAGAACCCTAAAGTTCACATGGACACTGTTGTTATGGTTAATGGTTTTTTTATCATTAGATTCAATAACCTAAAATAATATGTTAACATTATAGTTGGGGGACCTTGGTTTTTTGTAAAATATCATTTATTTCTTAAAAAATGGTATCTAGGGTTTGATCCTGAGATAGAACATAAACTTCATGCCAATTTGGGTAAGCTGCCTAGTTTAACCATTGAATTATAGGAGGAAGATTTATTCATCAACATTGAAAAATATTTTGGATTTTTTTATAACTTTTAATTTAACTACCAAATCCAGATCTAGGCTAGTCCATATTAGGTTCTGTGTGAACACATTTGTGAATCAAGAACTTACGACCTTAATTTTTTTGCATACCCCCTATGGTGTCAGCTCTCAAAAAATGAATTTGAAATATCTACCCTCTTGTGTGATAAGTGTAATAACCTTGTTTATTCTTAAAAAGTGTGTTCTTATTTACCTAAATCATCTTCTTGGTAAAAGAAAGGGTGGGTTTCATTTAAGGAGTCATAACTCTCAGAGGTAAGCGTCAAGGGATCAGGTGTAACAGATAAAAAGGACTCAAATTTTATCAATACCAACTTAGAGGTAGGAGGTAAGGTCTTCAAAGATGTTGAATTAAAGGATTTAAATGTAACCAAGACTACATTAGAAATTAGGGAGAAGAGAGTTCACATAAAGGAAGGTCCACTATATATTTTAGACTAGATCTCTCCTAAATCTACCTCAATTAGGTTAATCAACATTTGGTAGATCTATAATTTTATGCCATAATTATTAAAATAAGAATTAATGAATTAGAAGTGTTAGAGAGAATAATCCCTTAGTCTCTAGATTAGTTTGAAGTACTTGAGCAGATTGAAGAAGTACAAGCACAATATGATAATAAGAATGGTGCAGAAGGTCTGGTAGCATCTAATTTAGTTAATAAACCTATTTTATTTGATAAAAAGGAGGTAAAAGGTTCACAATAGATATCAATAATTCCCAAGAACAAATCCAAATTAAAAATTACTTCTTTGATACTCACCAGGAGATGAAGTAAAGGACCCGCATACAAGATGCCACCCAAAGTAGTAAAATCTTCTAAAAAAGATATTTTCAAAAAACTTATTGAGGTTGATGGATGCATAGTTATTCTAAACAAAAAAAAATTTGTAATTTTATAAGGACTCATAAACCTATTATTTTAGATCAAGAATCTAAGATTGAGGGAAAAAATTATGAATCATAAAAATTCTTATTGGAGTGCGGTATAAGTGGGTTGTTTTAGTGCATTTGGAGATTCTGGAGGGCTTATTACCTTTTGCAATTTGAAGTTTTTGATGAGGTAATCCTATCCTCAAATCTTAGCATCATGTGGTAGTGATTTTTACTGACATGATTGATAATAAAATATCCAATATATATGATCCTAATTCTATTTCAATGCACAAGAATCTTTGGGAAGATATTAGATTTTTTAGGAACCATTGCAGAGATATACCTTGGAGACTAGCTAGTGACTTTAATTTTATTGTACCCAACATCCCCCTTTTTCTTTAGAAGAAATGGGGACCCACTTTTCTTCAATTTTGGACTTTATTTGTTGAGCTTGTCTTTTATATACCAGAGGAAAATTTTGAACAAATTGATTCTTAGTATTTATACTTAGAAGAACTTAGCATTCTAATATTGTATTATACATTTTGGGGACTAACTTTATAAATACCTTTTTAGCAATTTTTGAACTATACAGGTTTTTAGGACTTAGTCTATTTAGAAAAATACACTTGGAGACTTATTCATCAAGATTTTTATTTTTGGAATTTTTGTTCAGATATTTTATCTAATAGGTTTGACTTTTTGGTTTTTTATTTTGGGTATTTTGTCTAGAAACTTCTTTGATATGTGTTTGTCAGCATTTGTTTTTTCCTGCACTTTGGTCTGTTCAAGATTATTAGTCAATGGGAATTTTATCTTTAGAACTTTTATTCAAAATGGATAGGTTTTTGGGGTTATTGTTACATACATTTTGTTTGAAACAATTTATCTAAAAACAAATTATCATTTTATCGATCTATATGTTGTGAACTTTTTCACCATGGACATTTTATCCAGTGAAATTTTTGTTTTTGGACTTTTTAACCACAAATATTTTATTTGATAGATCCTAAAGATATCTATATACATATGTTATAGAATTTTTTTTGCAAATATTTTATCTGATGAGAATTAGGTCTTTGAGATTTTTATTGTGGGTCTTTTATAAAGACTGGTCCCAACATAAAACTTGAATACCTGACTACCAAAAGAAACAAAATAAACTACTATACTTATTCCAATAATTCCAAAATACTTTATAATATGATGCTAAATCCCCCATACCAACATGAACTAATGAAATTTGAACTATGCAGAAGATATAAAATAGGTGAACGTTAAACATTTATATCACATGAAATGGTATTATATGTTAAAGATATATATGTGGCATGTAGCCATTGAAGCCTTCATTTCTCACAAACAAACTTGAATCTAAAGTTTAATACTCTCTTACATGATAAAGATCCCTATTTACTACCTATGTGAATATTGCATGAAGAAAAATGACTAGTGAAAGCATGAATTGATCATACAGCATGTAAATCATGTAGAAGGAGATTGTAAACAACATAGAGTACATAAGAAAAAATGGTATATTCATCTAGATAGTTTAGAGGAACAATTCCATCATTTCCTTACTCAATTAAGGATTCCCCCAAGTTCTTGGATATATTCTTAAACATTACCATATTTGATAATAGGTACACAAATTATAAATAATTATGGGATATTGTCAATTCTGTGGATATATTTTTATTAGACAATAATATGTCTCTCTTCAATCATCTATTTGTCAAGGATTTGTTGGCACTAAAATGATAAGGATTACAGTGTGATGTTGTTAAGCCTAAGGTGATGCCATGCATTGACCTCTTACATGAATTTGTCTTCGTATTCAAGGTTACACAAGATTCTTTCCTCCACTATATTGACAATCCTATAGTCATGGATCATATTTCAAGGGTTGAATTATAGAGATACTTGTCCTTGCCCACACCTGACACATACTTTGACAAGTATAGATTGGTGCAGTGGAATGAAAAAAAAAAAATGGATAAGGTGTTATCCTCATGGCTTCTCCCTAACTAGACCATTACATTTAAGGGGAAGAAACTAAAGGGGCCTACTCCTATTAATCAATTCTAGATGGGAATGTGCATTGATATGACACTATTGAATAAACTCTATGATGTACCAAATATTCACTTTCTCAATTTGGATTGGATGTCATTGCTACACATGATGATGACCAGTGATGTTGTATTTATATTGGGAGATATCATCAATTTTCATTTAAGGGATTAGGTCATCCACAAGGATAAGTGGCCTACTCCTACAAGCACTTTTTACATGATGTCTTATTTATTAGATCTTGTCATGAGGACCATCTACAAATTTATTAGTGGGCTATGGATTTTAGGCACCAACTATACCAAAAATAGGATTTGAGATAATTTTTAGCTCATGCACATATATGCTTATACAAAGAATATGGTGAATATTTTTTAGGATGTCTATCTTCAAGTTTGGCAGGTCATCCACGGTTTGTCTATGCCTAGGATAGGAGATAACATTATTAAAACACTTTCTGAGAGGGGTGATTACTTCATATACCCAAACTTCACTATCATCATGATCTAAAGAAATAGGGTTAAAAACATATGCCTTATAAAATATGTTCCTATTAAGGTGATAGAGCAAAAAATTGCTTTTTAGTTATGTAGAGCATAGAGAAGGACTTGCCAAGAGTGAAGAAAGCCTCATTATTTGGCCACCACATAGTCATTGGTTGAATGTTTTACACCATGATAAAGCATTTTGGAGAGGTTGGTAGAAGGAGGAAAATTTATCATTTACATATGCTTTCACATAGGTATTGGGATCCCCACAGATTCATCTAAAAGCATATACAGGGATTCAATATCCCTTACAAATACCAACCTTACTCTTATGAATTTTTCTTTTGAATTCAAAATATGATGAAGTTTTGAAGAGGGAAAAGATTTTTGGATTGAAGGAGGATCATTTGAGGATGATCCAACAAGTTCCTACCATCTCTATGAGGGAATTAGATAATATAAAGTTAATCTTTTAAGGGTGGACACATTTAGAGTTTTGGAAGGGTCAATCCATAGAGTAGTTAAAGGACCAAGCAGGATCCTCATCTCAAGAACTCCCTTAAAATCTCAAGGATATGAAAAAGGAACTTGGGGTAGTTGAACCTAATCCCAAAAGAGCATAGGTAGGAAACGCCATTAATTTAGACTCTTATGAAGAAGCGAAAGTATAGGAATAGCTAGTTACTAGCATAGTTTAAATACCAATAACTATTACCCAAGTATAATATGTTACATATGCAGATGTAGAAATAGAAGAAACAACTACTCGAGCCAACAAGACTCCTCCACATAGCCAAATACCCCTATTATCTATACAAGGAAGCCTAAGAATCCTATAGGTAGTCCCATAGTTAAATTATCTTAAGGATTGCCTACAAGAACCCAACATTCAGAGGTGATAGAGGGAGAGGCTATAGACTTGGAAGAAGAAGATAACTTTGATGAAGACATAGAGATGGATAAAGATAAGGAATTGAGCCTGGAAGCTAATAAGGGTAAAGAACTAGCTATGGAGGTAACTTATTCCTTAGGTACCCAATATATTGAGGTTTTTCCTTTCTCTTCTATTTCTATTCCCATGTTTGGTTTTTTTTCTATCTCTTCTGAGTTAAAGACCCTGAAAGTGGAATTCCCTACTTCCACCCTTTATCCATTTGCCCCAACCTATTTCATATAGTTCCCCTTGCTTAACCCAAAGGTTGAGAATGATGTTTCTTATACCATTACTTTTACCACCTCCATTGATCCACTATTCATCTTTATTCTACTCACTTCCATCATGAATGCCTCTAGTATCCCTTCTAACACTACCACTGTTAGATCAATGCAAAAGAAGAAGGCATATAGGAAGGTGGAGATAGCCATGGCCATATCACAATTCCATGTTTAATCCACCTAGCTTTCCCTTCATATGCTATCATCTACTACAGCTAAAGAGACCATAGTGACCTGTTCACACAAGGAAAAAAGGGCCAAGCCCTAAATTGTCATAGTCCATCCACTCCCTCAGTTTGGAAGAGTGTATTGGTCTAAGATCATTTGGCCCTCCTTACCTGACACCCTTGTCAAGGAATCCAAGAAGTAGCAAGTCATAGAGGAAGCTAAGTAATAGGTTTTAGCCACCACCACAGGAGAAATAGATGTAATACAATTGAACATTCCTCCTTGGGCCATGGATTTGAGAAGTAAGACCTCCCTATTGCTTAGCTTCAAAACTACTTAGTTCCCCTCCATCACCACTTTATTTGAAAAACCATCTAGGAGCATACATAGGGTGAAGAAGAGGAAGCTAGAGTATGAAAAAGGTCAAGAGATGATTTTTTAGGAGAGATAAGAGGTCTTCTCCCTCACCAAGAGATAAAATAGGTAGTTGAGGCAATCCCCTTATATTGAAAACTTTAAAGATATAGCTAAAACACATAAAGAGGCCATGGTATCCATTCATGATGGTATAAAAATGGCTAGATAGAAGCTTGAGAGTGAGGTAACATAGTTGAAAGAACAAGCCAAAACTATCCACATACCAGCAATCATAGAGGTAAAATTTCAAGATGTAGCCTCTAATTACTATAATTGTTTGGAATATCTAGACTTTATGCAGGCTAAATTATCCCCAAATGTTAATAAAACTAAAAAATTATTCAATTATTTTAATAACAATAGTAATACATTAAATATGTTGGTTACATACATAGGAAATAAGGCTTATATCCATTTATATCTCATGACACCATTGGAATCATCTAAAGTCCTTAACCTGGTGGTCATAAGAATAAAGGAAGCAAGAGCATGGATAACATTAGTTGGGGCATTACTCCCCAAATATCAAGATCATGAGACCCAGGTTCTTCAAATTTTAAATGATCTAAAGTTTTCTAAGGTGAAGGACACTATAAGAAAATTGATCAGCATGATCAATTTTGATCAGCTCATATAAGAGGCCATTGATAACTTCAAATTGAGTCTATAAGGCCTATCATTGGAGGACATAGAAGCTAAATTGATTTTTTCCTAGAAGGTCACTGAAGTGGAAATTTTTAAGAACAAAATCCAACCAACTAAGGCATAACATATGAATCTCCTCAATAAAGTCAATAGAGCTTACAGACTACCTCTACTAAATTTACATATCATTCAATAGTAGCATGATGTTGTAGACAAGTGTTACAAAGATATTGAAGTAAAGAATAATTAATCTCAATTTGTTACTTCTAGTTCCATGCCAACATCTGTATTCTCTACTTCTACCACCTCATCCACTACACCAACCAAAGTCCATGTGGCTATTTAGATAATACAACCTCGAAAGGATAGATTTTGTGCATGCAAAGTTTTGTAATGTTATATATATATATATATATATATATATATATATATATATATATATATATATATATATTTCTTGTAGTTAAATCTATAATTGTAAAATTTTCCTTTTCCTTTGTACACATGCTAACATTGCATGGTTTTGTAAAGGCTAACTTAGACTAATTGACAACTATAAGTAAACTCTTGTACACTTTTTACCATAGATAGAACTTAAGTTTTAACTATCACTTGTAATGACTTTTGTTGGAGGATGAGGTGACCACTTCCCCAAGTCTATTTAAACAATAGTAATCCAAAATTTGGATGGGTCAAAGAATTTTGAATATACAAGAGCAAAGCAATTTTGGTTTTCTACTCATGTGTTTTCATATTTTCTTTCCGCTATTTATGTAATTGGATTTTTTTTTGGAGTATGATTAAATAATCCTTAGTGTGTAAAAGTAGTGAATGTGTTCTTGATTATCTTGATTAGTATATCAGTCTTAGATGTGCAAAAGTTATTAAATGATTGGTTAATTACATTATTTATGATAGTTAAGTTGATTTGATTCATAATTCTAATTGTGTATGAGTTCTTTATTTTGATGTAGTATTCTAGGATTATGTAATAGCTACCTCAGATAGCTTACTAAGCCTAAGTCATAATCTCCTAATTAAGGGTGTACAATAGCTTCCATAAAATGATCAACCTTTTACTGAGGCCAATGAGTTTCTTATATCAATATCCCCTTAGAATTATTGACCATTTCTGACTATGTGTGAGAAATAGCTACTAATAATAGGCATAGGTTTTAGAAATTACTTATCCATTTAGGAACTAACCAAAGAAGTGATTCCTAAAGACCATAGATCCTTATTTTTTGCCTTGCCCTTCCCTCCTATTTAAGTTTATTTTGACACCTACCAACCTTATATTATCAACAAATCATCCATATAACTCATATATATTCTCAATTCCTTTTAGAGGACACACCTCCATCCAAAAGCCTTTTCAAAAACCTACATATCCTACTAGTTATTCCATCAATAGGTTATTAAAAACACATACCTATAACTTGTATCCCTGAAGTGTTCATCTCTATTGAGATCCTAAAATGTTATAGGTTACCTCATTGTCTATGGTATACATAAAACCTACATCAACATATCATTAGCACTAGAAGCAGGGCCTAAACCTCCAATAAAAGAGGTTAGTTTATACATGGAGTTATAATCGAGTCACTTAGGAGAGTGACCAAATCTAATTCCCAAGCTAGCCTTCTAGTCTCACCCTTGTCAAATCAAAGGAGACCTATAATTATACCAACTATCACTAATAAACCTAGGACTCATTCTATAGTAAGGAACCCTTTACCTATTAATCATCCAATTGCTCAACCACCCTGATTATTTATATTTTCTATTGCCATCCCAAGAGACATGCATGATTTACCTAGAAATCCTTAAAATTACCTACCATCCTTTTTTCCTTCAGGAGCAAGGATAATAGATAAACATACTAAGTATTTTAAGGTTTCTT
The DNA here is from genome assembly GCA_037957365.1 of Torreya grandis. Taxonomy (NCBI): domain Eukaryota; kingdom Viridiplantae; phylum Streptophyta; class Pinopsida; order Cupressales; family Taxaceae; genus Torreya; species Torreya grandis. The sequence goes on from JARHVA010001732.1 coordinate 415,859, forward strand.
TGAGATTCATGAATGTTATTAATGAATATGTTTCATGTAGGTTATTCCACTTTACACTAATGGATGCTTCTTATGATTAGTATTTGAATCTAAAAAAAAATCCATCACTTCTTGGGATGCATGTCAATCATCTTTTCTTACATAATTTAGATAGGCCACCAGCCCTAGTGTAATATACCAACACTTCACTAGCATGAATAGATAACCCAACAAGATTATTTGTGCCTTCAATGCAAGATTTCAAAAGATGTATAACAAGTTAAGCCCAAGGTATAATCCAAAATAAGAATTAGCATTGTAGATGTATAATAATATATTGGATCCAATTACTATAGTGTTTCATAGAAGGGAAGCTATTACCAACACATTGGCATTGGAATATAAAGATGCCATTAACATTTATAGGTATCTCAATCCTCATGTACCTGGTATACCTAACATCCATAATGGCTTCCCAACATTGAATATGGTCCCACATGTGAAGTTTAATGTCTTGACATTCAATCAAAATTAGTTGTACACATTGCCTCCATTGACACAAGTAACATAGTCAAACTATAGCTTCTTGAACAATCATGTGCAAGGCAATGGTTACCAATAGAATCAAAAAATGGCCATATCTCCTATTGTTGTTATAAAATTAACTAACTATATAAAGGTAGAGATATATGCTATACATAATATGTTTTAGAAGCTAAGCAATGACTTCATTAGTATGCAAAGGAATATGGGTAATGCTAATTCCCCAAATGGTAGTCAAAATATTGGATTTCAAAGGTATAATAGACCATTCAAAAAGACTAAGAATAATATGGAGTAGCTTAGAAAACTTATAGAGATTAACATGGTAGAAATGACCCAACCTAATTGGTGTAAAATTCATAATACTTCTCGACATGGTGATCTTGATTGCATTAAATTTTATACAGCATTTGAAATATTTCAAAGGGAGGTGGCAAGGTAAGAATAAATGCATAATCTATAGAATATTACTAGGACCTTAGACCTTCAATATATTGTCACTTAGATTTTCACCCTTTGATGAGATGGTAAATATCTCCTCATCTAAGTGCCACAATGGAACCACCTCTAGGCTTGTGGGTAGCCTAAGGATGAGTTGAATCTCTAGATAGGGCTAGCTCCCTTGATGTACCACTTTAGATTACAACTACACTTAAAATTTGGGGGTGAAAAAAGAGAGAGATAGCTAAAATCAAACTAACCTAAGGGAGGTGATACACAAAAATAGATCATGACTTCCTACCAATAGCATATTACACATGAAATAAAAGGACAAACTAAACATACACTCCTTCAATATGCATCTTCTCACATCAATGTTACATTATGAGGTGATGGATGAATGTGAAAAGAGAAGAGGACTATAAAATAGGAATATGAGGGTACTAATGAATATAATAACTCACTAAATCCTTGACATATCCTAGAACACTTCACATGCCCTGCAATAAAAAGCTTTCTAACTGCACATAGGGTGAAAGAATGAGACCACATGCTAAGGAATCCATAGTCTTCACTAAGAAAGAATCATCATCCAAGAAAAACACACTTAATTATAGTCATTAAGAGGTAAAAATTACCAGTATTATTGATCAAATGGTGTGTAAATGATCAGGGCTTCACCATACTTAGGAGGAGCATAGATTACAATGCTAAAATGGCTAGTTCTTATAGAACTTGAGAGAGAGAGGAGAAGAGAGAAGTCCAAGGGTAATAAGAACAATTTTAAAACTGATCCAAGGAATTAATTTTTCATGAGAATATTATATGGTACAAACCATGCAAGTTAAATAATCCCAAGTGTCCATCTAAGTCATCAAACTCTTGCAAAGTGGCATAAAACTCCTTGTATTGGCTCAAAAAACCTACCTTCATGATTGGTGCTATTTGAACACCTCATAATTAACTATGACTAGGTATGATGATTGGGATGAAGTGAAAGGACATAATACATGCTTCTCCATGCATTTTTTTAGGCTTGGTGATATAGAAGCATCTAAAAAGGAGCTATCATCATCTACAGTCCAAAAACTCTTCCTCCATACACCCTACACACTTGGCTTCCAAATTGGTATCTTTTTTGCATGAAAATAAATGTAATGTAATGGGTGAAAAGATTAAAGACCCTCCATGTCCTTATAATCATTATGGAACCTTAAAATCACTTTCCCTCAAAGTTTTCACACTTCTCACTAGCTTGTCCAATAGGCCAGTTTTGATTGGATGAGATGAAGCACCTAGTTTGGACTCTTAGGAGTTTTTTAATGGAATAAAATTTCCATATGGAGCTATAAAATGTCTAAAAATTCCTCCCAAAATTTATTTCACCTTCATAATCCTCTTGTATACTATAAAACACATAAAATGGGTAAAAATAGCCTATTTTATACCATGTTCGTATAGGTCCATACAGCCAAAAGGTATGTAATAGATATTGAGTGAGTCCTCTAAAATTTCCAATAGTTTTAATGGTCAAAATATTCCATTAGAATGCATCTCTAGCTTCATTTCTCTAGACTGGTCACTGGAAAGGGTTTACAAGGGTTTTAGCTTTTTTTCACTCTTAAGGTTCATAAATATCTAACATCCAACCTACCAAAAAATTACACAATTTCATAGTTTAATACCTTCATCAATATCCTTTAATTCTTATATCCTCCATTCAAACCTTCCAAAAATATGTGAGCATTTGAACTTGACATATCAAGTTTATTTTCTTGTTTCCTACATACCTATATTGTTTTGAGGTCTAAAAATGGATTTATTTGGTTTTATTTATAATATAAAATCTTAAACACATCTTATTTGAACCCATGAACATGTTTCAATAGGTTTTAATACATACTTCATGTTATAAATTCAAATGGCCTCTCATTTAGAATTTAGTCTTCACCATGCCTAGTATGCTTGTTTACATTTTAGAGCTCAAAATGACCTTTTAAAGTTTTCCTTGCCTCTAAATAGATTGGGTGATTTGGAGATTAGTTAAAAAAAAGGTCCCAAGTCATGATGAAACCTCTTACACACTAAAGAGCTTGTCAAGTGATTTTTGGTGCTTCTTTCATATCGCAAAATAGAGTTTGAATGCCCAAGTTATAGGCTACTTAAGTTATTTTGTAACAGGAGAAATAAGGTGTCACAATTTGAATGTGAAAAGTAGACCAATCACCCATCAACACATGGCAGTTTATTTTTGTAAGTTCATGCAAAAATTTAGTTTTGTGTTTTGTTTGGTTTCAACCTCCGGTCTTTGACAGGCAGTCATATGGAGAATTGTGGGCCCCACTATTGGCTCACTGGGGGCCCTCAATGAGGGTCAACACACTCGATTAAGGAAGGGTGCCTTGGCTTCCATCTCATAATGCAATGCATTTGAATTTGCTTTTAAACCTATATTTTGTACCCATCAGATGCATGTGGGACAATTCAATTATATGTTCTTTAAGGTTTGTAATATTTCCTTGCTAATACTTGGCAATTGACTATTACCATTACCCATTACACCACATGGGATAACCCACACTTGCCATGCCTTCCAACCACTTTACCAAGTCAATCTCAAGATATATGCCCAGATTAGAGATCGTGAGATATGTCGAGTTAACCTAGCTCATGACCTTATCTTCCAACTTACCACATCTTATGCCAAGAGAAACATCGATTAGCGTATATGCTAAAGTTGGAAACCATGCTATGTTTAGTGCCTCAATCCCACCAAAAAGGGCATTGGAAATGTTTAAGAGGCTGCCTACCTTTTTAAAGACATGAAAGCTGATTCCATTTACCAATGTGGGACTAAAGGATAAGCCAAACACCCAATAAGGAGGCTAACAACTTGAACCCTATACCTATCATGCAAAAGGGATATGCCTTGACCGATTAAGCCATGGGTTTCTAAGTGGTTTAAAAGGCATACACTTGTATTTGAACGTAAGATTTTTGCCGACCATGTATTTTTATTTTAATAGGTTGAAAGCTAGTTTAAGCTAGGAGATAGCTTTATCAAGTGGATTATAATCCAATTTCTAACCTATATACATAAAGATAGCCTTTTAGGTATGTTTTGTAATTGAAAAGAAAGATATTGTAAATTGATAGACTAATAGTTTAAGTGTAGGGACTTATGCACCTTTGGAAGGGGATTGAAGACTGAGGAAGGATTTCATGTTCTTGAGCTTGAGCATATCAATGAAGGTGGAGTTCTTGTATAGACATCAGACTTCAGGGAAGTTGTGCATCATTTCAAAGAATTTTTAAGCCATTTTTTTCACAAATTTAATATAAATGGTCCTCATTATTGGGTAGACCTAGAGACATAGGCAAGAGATGGAAAACTCTGTTATCAATGTTGGATGGTAATTTGTCATTTATTTGCATGTGTTAATTTAGTTTTCTAATTTTTAATTACGAATGCATGCAAAGATTAAAATTTGATATTTTATGACATTGTTAAAAAATCAAGCCAATTTAATTGGTGAATGGAAGTGAAAAGTCTGGTGATGATTCCAATCCAATTAGATAGTTGAGAACACTTAAAGGCCAAACTATTTATATGTTCTTTAGAGTATTTCAATAATTTGATAAGTTTGAGAAATTCAATATTCATAGTTTAAACTTCACTTTGAGTTTATCAGTGTAGTTTATGAATCAAATTGGTATTAGATCAATTAGAAATTAGGGTTAGCTTCTAATTGTGTGATTTGATAGTTGCTTTCAATTTATTAGTTTCAATATTTTGTAGACTCAATTAGATTGTAGTGTCCGATTGTGGAATCAGTGTGTTTTCAAGAAACCATGGGCAAGTTGTCACATAAAGCTAAGATAGAAGAGCTTGAAAGCATCAATACCCAAATTCAGGATGAGAGTACATTCCTAAGATGCAAGCTCTTAACTCTTGAAGAGCAAGTTGCAAGTTCGAAATCAAATCTTGAATCTAAGGATGAGCTCTTGATCAAATTGTAGTGTGGTGAACCAAAGAAGGCCACACCTTCTACTTCAGTTGGAGAGACTATGACTAAGTGTATTGTAATTTATTCACCAAGTAATTTATCTTCTTCTTTTCATTAAAATTTGGATTCAAGTAATGATGCTTTTGGTGGTTGTAAACAACCCACTAAGGGTATAGGATCCAAATTGTTGATGAAAATGGGCTTTAATGGAAGAGGTATTGGTCGAGATGGCCAAGGAATTACTAACCCAATATAGGTAGAGTATAGATCTCCTTATATAGGTTTGGGTTACATTAGTGAGCAGGTGGATATTGGAGAAAATTCCTCCATGGCTAAAGGAAGACAAGCTTCTGATAGCATAGGTTCAAGGCTACTAATAGAGCATGTGTAGTGTAAGAGAACAGGTAGAAGAGGTATTGATATTCCACCTCCTAGTTCCTACACTAGAGCTAGTACTAAATCTTTTGATCCACTTTTTATGTTTAAGAAATTTGGATTTAACATTTAGAAGATGATGTAATCATTTACTTGCACTTTTTGTGGGATGCATAACCACAGTGTTGCATTTTGTTGAAAGAGACATGCTTTGATTAAGTAGATGTAGGTGTTAAAGACCATTCTCAGCATGGCAAATCAAGAAGAGGTAAAAGGGAGACCTCACCTAAGAAGGTTTTATGCACTCATTACCATATGAGTGGACATCAGATTGATCATTGTTTTAAACTTCAATCATCTTCTCATTCTAGACATGGTAAAACTAAGATGATTTATCAACCTGTTAATAAGGTTAATGAAGTTAAATCAATCCATAATGATGTTAAGGAATCCACTGAGGAAATTAAGTTAATTAGGAAAAAATTTTGATTAAGTGGATTTATAATGCAATTAGTTTTCAAAGCATTGTTAATAATTCTGTTAAGGGAAAAAAATAAGCTTTGATGATGCATTAGTAGATTTTGTGAGAACACTTCAAGATAGGTTTATCATTTGAATTATTTCAATTCTCACCTTATGTTGAATAGATGTATGTTTTGGAATCTTTTGTTTATGTTGAGTGAGTTATTTGTAGGACTTAAACTCATTTGATCAGTTGGAGATAATAGCAGAATGTAGGTTGTGGTCTGATTTAATTCCCTAACAACATTTGTCTCTTATTTTACTTCTATTTTAAGAATGTATCTATTTTTGGCACATGGATGTATAGATGCATTGTAAGACCCTATCGGCATGTTTGGATGTTAGGCAATATGCACTTTGTGTTGTTTGCATTTGCTTAGCATTGTAAGTCCCATACCAGGGCATTGTATTGTAATATGTCTAAAACATTTATTGTATGTTTTTGGCATTAACAAACTTATTTTGTAGTTACATTGGGAATTGTTTTAGTTTATGGATAGTTCACCACTTTACATGATGTGACATGGGTAGACAGTTTTGGTATGTTGTGATCAATTTATTGGCAGTTGTAGATTCCCTTACTCATGCCATGTTGTGGGCATTTTCACTTGAGTTGTGAATCATTTATTTTACCAATATTTATCTCTTGCTATGATTGGATTCTATTTGATGTGATGCAGTAGACCAATTATCAGATTTTAGGAGATAGTAGACTTTTGGAGACTAAAAGCCACTTTTGTGGGGAGGTGTGATCTAGATCTTAGTTTAGAAAAAGGTCCCAAGTCATGACAAAACCTCTTTCACATTGAAGAGCTCATCAAGATCTTTTTGGCACTTCTTTTGGATCACAAAATAGATTCCAAATGCCCAAGTTATAGGTTGTTGAAGTTATTTTGTGACAGTTAAAATAAGGAGGTGTCACCATTTTAATGTGACAATTGGACCAATCACCCATCGACATGTGGCTGTATATTTTTTTAATTTTGTGCAAAAATTTTGTTTGGTGTTTGGTTTGGTTTCAACCTCTGATCTTTGACAGGTGGTCATATGGAGAACCGTGGGCCCCACTATTGGCTTGTTGGGGGCCCTCAGTGAGGGTCGACACACTTTATTAAGGAGGGGTGCCTTAGCCTCCATATCGCAATTCAATGCATTTGAATTTGCTTTTAAACCTATATTTTGTACCCACCAGATGCATGTGGGACAATTCAATTATATGTTTTTAAAGCTTTATAATATTTCCTTGGTAATACTTGGCAATTGACTATTACCACTCCCCATTATGCCACATGGGAGAACCCACACTTGCCATGCCTTCCAACCACTTTTCCAAGTCAATCTCAAGATATATGCCCAGATTGGAGACCATGAGAAATGCTAAGTTAACCTAGCTCATGACCTTATCTTCCAACTTACCACATCTTATGCCAAGAGAAATGTTGATTAGTGTATATGTTAAAACTAGAAACCATGCTATATTTATCACCTCGATCCTACAAAAAGGGGTGTCAGCAATGTTTAAGAGGCTGCCTAACTTCTTAAAGACATGAAATCCAATTCCATTTTCCAATGTGGGACTAAACGATAAGCCAAGCATCCAATAGGGAGGCCGAAGACTTGAACCTTGCACCTATTATGCAAAAGGGATATGCCTTGACCGATTAAGCCATAGGTTTCTAAGTGGTTTAAAAGGCATAAACTTTTATTTGAATGTAATCTTTTTGCTGACTATGTATTTTTATTTTAATAGGCTGAGATCTAGTTTAAGCTTGGAGATAGCTTCAGCAAGTGGATTATAATCCAATTTATAACCTATATACATAGAGATAGCCTTTTAGTTATGTTTTGTAATTGAAAAGAGAGATATTTTAAATGGATAGACCAATAGTTTAAGTGTAGGGACTTATGCACCTTCAGAAGGGGATTGAAGACTGAGGAAGGATTCCATGTTGCCGAGCTTGAATATGTCAGTGAAGGTGGATTTCTTGTATAGAGATCAAACTTGAGGGAAGTTATGCAGTGTTTCAAAGAATTTGTAAGCCATTTATTGCATAAATTTAATATAAATGGTCCTCACTATTGGGCTGATCCAGAGATGTAGGCAAGAGATGCCGAACTCCATTATCAATGTTAGATGGTAATTTGTCATTCATTTACATGTTTTAATTCAGTTTTTTAATTTTTAATTATGAATGCATGCAAAGATTAAAATTTGACATTTTATGACATTGTTAAAAAATCAAGCCAGTTTAATTGATGAATGGAAGTGAAAATTCTGGTGATGGTTCCAATCCAATTCGATAATCAAGAACACTTAAAGGCTAAACCATTTGCAAGTTCTTTTGAGTATTTCAAGAATTTGATAAGTTTGAGAAATTCAGTATTCATAGTTTAAAATTCACTTTGATTTTATCATTGTAGTTTACAGATCATTGGGAACTTATAACATGATCCCATAATCATGTTATAATAGTCTATAAGTCTTACAAAATACTAGAAGTGAAAATGACTCCCTCATCTAGCACTAGGCCTCAACCTTGCCTTTAGGCATGACTACAACTCTAAGGGTTTAAAGCATCTTGATTAATTCCATAATCTTGTGAGGTGTTATCCATATTGTTTTATATGCATTTCAGCCTATCACACCTTCCAAAAAGGTATCCCTATATTTTGGTCTCATCTTTTGTCATTTCCTCTCAAACTTGCCAGTTTTGACCCTAGGGAAGTTCCCTCTATCTCAGACAAAATAGAGGGTACTTCCCCTATTTCATCATGAAAATTGAGTGTTTTATATTCTTATCTAAGTTTAAAACATGTTTTTTACCAAAATATATCCCTTGGTGACCTCATTTTCCATTTCAAATCATAAAATACCCAATATAGACTCTTCATACGCAGATTATGTGCAAGGTCTTAAGGTGTGAACTAATTTTTACATGATGAGAAATCTTTGTTTTATTTTAACCCATTTTCATAAGGATATATATACTTTCATGTTCTTTATGGAGTTTTTCCATCCTCTATTTCCTATTCCAAGCCTCCATTTTACCTTATATTGCTCAACCTTCCATTTCATTATTTTAGGTGGCATACTGTACTTTTTATTTTGAATATCCATGTAGGTGAGTGTAATGAATTAAGACTAAAAATAGGGTCTAAAAACCTTCCCTGAGTCTATATGAATCATTTAGTACCATTTTATCATTCATACTCCTGCAATTTAAGTATTTAAACATCAATTTCTAGCCCACTACTCTCACAATCATTTAAGGTTGGTTGTAGGTGTACCTAGGGTTATCAAGGGTCTACATAGGTTTGCTCCATCATGATAAGGGACTATAAAGCTTAACCTAGTCTCAAATGAGTTGGTCACCTAATTTATTTAACATTACAACCTCTCTTATCTCTTCACTTGCACTCTAATCTCAAAAACTAATTTCTTTCTCCCTTGATTGAGACACCTACCTGTAGGTTATGTCTACTCATTTAAACATGGCTATGTTATGAAAAGACTTCCTTGAATCCTTTAAATGTCACAATGTATTTATTTTTATTGAGATTCTTCATTTGATCCTTAATCACTTCCAATACCTTAAAATCATTAAATTTATCATTATTTTCCTATAGGTGAGTGTCTAGGTAACCTATATGGATTGTTGGAGTATATGGGAGGCAAAACACTGTTCATAACTTCTATCTAATGATATTTTGGGTCATGTATGTTTTTGATATTCATATAACTACATAAACCCTTCCAACCATGAAGGAATGGTCAACTTTAAACTTTGGATTAAACTTGAAAAAAGGTAGTATGGTTGTAGGTGAGTATTTCCATGAGAAGAGACACTTGTAGGTGTCTATGGAAAGGTAAAACACTATATGACATTCCTTTAGGTGATCTCTCAACTCATGAATGTTATCATAACCCTTTATAAACACTCACACTATGGTATAAAAATTAATTTGTAACTTTTGGATAGAAAAGGCCTTATTTGGATCACAGTCCGATAGATTTCACTATTTGATTTTAGTGGCTTTGTAGGAAACTTTATGTCTTCTAACAATTGCCTTCCATCCATCTTCTTGACTCCATATTTGTCATATCTCCTATTCATGCTAGAGGATGAAATATTTACATATTTATATGATTTATAACTCCTCGCATACATTTTTTAAGACATCCATAAAAACCTTTGGACCTTTGTTTTCCCTTTTTAGGTATTATGTGCTTGAAAACCTAGTCAACATCATTCGAAGGTGACTAAGATTTCAAACTACCAACTTGGCCCCTAAAAAAAATTTCATGTTATCCCCAACACATAAAGACCTCACGGATGGTTTCATATTATGATAAACTCTTCAAAAAGGCTTAAAAACTCCTATGTTAAGGCCACATGTGTTTGCACATTCTAATGTGCATGCAACAAGTATGAAGATGTGATGAGCAGTGAGCTCATGGATTATCCTTATGACCAAAATTCATGATTTTTCAAGGATTAAAAAAATATATCATGGTATAAAAAACTTTATTAAGGATTATATATCTCAATTCAATGCTTGAAAACTCTTGTAGGCATATATCAATGGTAGACTGAATGCAAAAGTAGCACATGATTGCATGACACTCAAAATTGTATTTTTGTGGAGATTGCTTTGGAGAGAATATGAGATGACATGAGATATAAAACACATTTTAAACATGAGAGTGGCCTTATCACAACCCCCTAGATAAATTTTCAAAACATGAAACCTTGAACATGATGAAAAATTTTCTATCATCCCACATAAGACCATTTTGTAAACCCAACATGAAACATCCTCTAGAGTCTACCTTAGTAACTAGTTCATAAAAACTTTCCAAAAATGAAGTAAAACCCATAGGGTGCATGAAATAGTTAGCAAAAAAGTACAATCCACTTCAATAGGATGGTTCATGAAATAGAGGCCACCATTATTCAAACTAATTATATGTAAATTAAGGTATATTAGTATACTAAAACCACCCCAATATGTTTTATCTTAAACCTCTTGAGCTATCTATACTAAGCACAAACTTTAAGGTCATTTTTGCTTGTCAAGAGGACTAAAAAAGGAGTAGAATGGTTTTGGGAAAAAAATGGCTCTTTAAAAAAAACCAAATGTGGAAATGAGATTGGATAAGTTGAAAGGATATTTCATGATCCTTTCCCATGTGGCACACTTCTCAAAGAGTCGTATAAGTGCCATTTTCTTCTTATTTCATAATAAAACTACCTTTTCTTCTAATGAACCTAACGCTTTTTAGTTATGTCAATTACATAAGACCTCTAAGGACACATGGGACATGACATAATGTTATCAAACCTTCACACTTCCTAATAAATCTGTACAAGTCACAAAATGCACTTTTTTACCTTGAAATGACCTGAAAATGATAAAAAGACTAAAATAACTAATGACCAAGGCTAGTAAAACATTAAGTGACATAAATTATCCTATAAAACACCTTGTGACCTCTATATTAGACCCATAAAATTACTAAAAGTCAATTTTTTACCTATGGGTGCCCTAATTTGACCTAAAAGTCAAATTTGGTCAACAAATTGGTGACTCATAAGGGTAGTATGCATGTTATACTAGCTACACTAGTAGCCTTATCAGTCCATTAAGCTTAGGTTTTTTTGAAGTATGAGGCAAACAAGGAAACCTTTGACCATTGACCATCAATACAAGACCACTAATTAACTCAACCACACAAATCAAGGACACACACAAAACAAGAAAATAAACTAACAAGACACACACCACACATGTGCTTAAGGAACTTAGGGAAATTAAAGAAAAATTACTATGCACAAATAGGAACTAAGCATACATCCTTTCTAGGATCAAAAGGAAAACTTATTGAATCATCTTCATGATGGGATGAATCATAGTGCCAAGCATGTTTCTTCTTGGATTAGATGCTTTGTAGACTAGACCTATTCATTGGCACTTTACTTGATTTTCCCTCAAGTAGATCATCTTTAAATAGGTCTTAAATGTAGATACATTCTATTGAACATGTTCACATAATTCATAGATATACCCACTCTTTATCTCATGGTCAATTTGTATCTCCTTAGTAGGCATGGCTTCAATGTTGAGGTGTGGAGCTAAAAGCTTCACCAAATGAGTATATTGTAGGTTACAGGAATTACACAATCACCGGAGTCGATCAGGAGTGACCGACGTTGGTCATGAGTCGACTAGGAGATGCTGGCATCGGTCATGTATTGACCAACATTGGTCACAAGCAAACAGGCAGGGACCCATGTCGATCACCTGTGCGTCTAGAATCTATTTTCATGGATAGAACAAAATGTTTGAATGATAGGATTAAGTGTTAGTCTTAAGTCTACAAGTCTATCTTTAGTAGGACTATTTTGAGCCCTTGATTAGGAGGTGCATCTAATGGTTGTAATTGTATGCTCATGTTTCCTAATATTATATATAGGATTAGATCTTCATAGCTTATTGGAACAATATTGTAAAATATATGTGAATCAATCTAGGTTGTTGGAATTGATTATAATTGAGAGAGAGAACTCTTGAGGGAAAGAGATCTAGAAGGAGATTTGTACATCTGAGAGAGGTGTGGAAGAAAAGAAGTTTCTTCAATTGTATTCCTTCTGTAAAGAGTTTAATACAAGTTTTTAGGGTGGTTTCTTGTATCTCTTATTGTTTGCTATTTTCTGATTCTAGTTACTTATCATTCTGGTTCAATTCCATGTTTTATTGCTTTCACATAGTAATCAAGATTGTTGGTTGATCCCCAACAAGTAGTATCAGAGCTCAGGTTGACTAACAGGTGTCTCAAATTTGGTTAGTGTGTATTGATTACAGGTTACTCACAGGGATTTCTATTTGAGTGGGAGAAAGCAATGGCATAAGAAAGTAAACTGAGAATGGAGAAGTTCAATGGCAGGAATTACCAATTATGGAGAATGCAGATAGAGGATTATCTATATCAGAAAGATCTATACTTATCGTTAGGTGGAGTTTCAAGGAAGCCCACAGACATGGAAGATGAAGAATGGGAAGTTCTTGATAGAAAGGCTCTTGGATCTATAAGATTGAGTCTGGCATCTACTGTGATATCTAATTTATCACAGGCAAAGTCAATGGTAGAGTTAATGACTACTCTAGCAAATTTATATGAAAAACCCTCAGCTTCAAATAAGGTATATCTTATGAAGCAGTTATTTAATTTGTAAATATAGGAAGGTGGATTTGTATCTAATCATCTAAATGATTTCCATGGAATTGTAAATCAATTAAATTCAGTCAAAATAGTGTTTGATGATGAAATTAAAGCTCTATTAATCTTATGCTCTTTACCTGAGAGCTAGCATAGCTTGGTAATGGCAATTAGTAATGTTGCATCTGCTTCAAATATTTTAAAAGTAGATGATGTTGTTAGTGTAATCTTGAATGAATAAATTTGTAGGAAAAGCACAGAGGAAACATCAGGGAACGCTTTAAGTTTTGAGAGCAGGGGAAGGCAAAAAGAGAAGAGCAAGAAAGGGAGATCAAGGTCTAAGTAAAAGATGAGAGGTAGATCCAAATCCAGAAATGGCAAGAGGATAGCCTGCTGGAATTGTGGAAAGATAGGGCACATAAGCAAATATTGTTGGTCAAAACCTAAAGAGGACAATCAGCATGAAGGTAAAGAAGAAGCAAAAGTTGCAGGTATTGCACAAGATGCTCTTATATTCTCTTTACATAATAATATAGAATTTTGGGTTTTAGATTCTGGTGCCTCTTTTCATGCTACCCCTAATAGAGAATATTTCAGTGACTATGTCCATGGAGATTCTAGAATAGTTTATTTAAGGGATGATGAGCCTTGTAAAATTGTTGGCAAAGGAAAAGTGCAGCTGAAAATGCAGAATGGCAACACATGGGTGTTGAGAGATGTCATGCATGTTCCCAGCCTGAAGAGGAATCTAATTTCTAGAGGAAAGTTAGGGGATGAGGTTTGTACAGTAACTCTCACAGATGAATCTTGGAAGGTGACCAAGGGTGCACTTGTATTGGCCAGAGGTAAGAGAGTAGGTACTCTCTATTTATGTAATTGTATTACTAATAATTCTCCTTTTGTATTATCTACTTCAGATGTGGATGCAAAGTTGTGGCACCAGAGGCTTGGCCACATGAGTGAGAAGGGAATGTCTATTCTTAAGTCAAAAGGTAAGCTTTTAGATTTGAAAATCATAGATCTAGATTTTTGTGAGAACTGTATTTTGGGGAAACAGAAGAGAGTGAGTTTTTTCAAGACTGGGTCAACAAAGAAGAAGCACAAATTAGAGCTTGTTTACACAGACGTGTGGGGACCAGCTCAGGTTGCTTCTATTGGAGGATCATAGTATTATGTCTCTTTCATAGATGATGCTACAAGAAAGGTATGGGTCTATTGTATAAAGAATAAATTTGATGTTTTTGACACTTTTAAGATTTTGAAAGCTATGGTTGAGAATGAAATAGGTAGGAGATTGAAGTGCCTAAGATCTGACAATGGTGGTGAGTTCTACAGCCACAAGTTCAACTAGTATTGTTATATGCATGGAATACGTAGGCAAAGGATAGTTCCAAGGACACCTTAGCAAAATGGAGTTGTTGAAAGGATGAATAGAATAGTAATGGAGCATGCATGGTGTATGAGGTTGCATGCTGGTTTGCCCTTAGAGTTTTGGGCAGAAGTTGTGGATACTGCAGTTCACCTGATTAATAGAGGACCCTCTACAGCTCTGGATGGTGGAATTCCAAAAGAGGCATGGATAGGTAAAAATGTAGATGTCTCATTTCTCAAAGTTTTTGGTTGTGAAGCTTTTGTGCATGTTGATAAGGAAAATAGAAAGAAGCTGGATGCTAAGTCTATGAGTTACACATTTATTGGTTATGGCTCTGATGATTTCAGATTCTGGTCTTAGAATCTAGGAACTAACAAAATAATTAGGATCCGTGATGTTGTTTCAAATGAAAAAGTGATGTATAGTGATCAGCTCAAGAAGCCAAATCAATATGGGTAAAGCAATAGAGAATTGGATGAGGTGACAGTCCAAAATGAGCTCGCAGGAAAGAATAATCATAGACAGGGAAATAAAGAGACTGACATCGGTCAGGAAGGAACCGACATTGGCAATACAGGAACTGATGTCGGTCAGACAGTGATCGACGTCGGCCAGGAAGGAACCAACATCGGTCAGAGAGAACCGATGTCGGCCAGTTACAAGTTTGGAAGTGACTGAGGTCGGTCACTGTCAGAGAATTTGGGTAGACAGCGTGTTGTGAATGAGTCTCAGATGCCCATCAGGAGGTTAGAAAGGGTAAGTGAACCTCCAATTTGATATTCCCCTTCATTATTCTATTTATTGCTTATTGATGGTGGAGAACTAGAGATTTTTGATGAAGCAATACAGGTGGAATCCAAGAATCAGTGGGAGCTAGGCATGAATGAGGAGATTAATTCCTTGAAAGAGAACCAAACATGGGATTTAGTTAAGTTGCCAGTGGGAAAGAAGACATTGAAGAATATATGGATCTACAGATTGAAGGAAGGTGAGAATGGACAGATGAAATATAAGGCCAGGTTGGTAGTGAAAGGATTTGCACAGAAACCAGGTATTGATTTTGGTGAGATTTTTTCTCCTGTAGTTAAAATGACTTCTATACGGACTGTATTATCTTTAGTTGTTATTGAGGATTTGCATCTTGAGCAGCTTGATGTTAAGACAGTGTTTCTTCATGGAGATTTGGATGAAGAAATATATATGGATCAGTTGAAAGGATTTGAGGTCAAAGGTAAGGAGAAGTTAGTGTGTAGATTGAAGAAAAGCTTGTATGGTCTCAAGCAAGCTCCTAGACAATGGTATCTAAGATTTGACAGGTTTATGACTGAGCATGGCTACAGTAGGTGTCAATCTAACCATTGTGTGTATTTTAAGAGATTGAATTATGGTAGATATATTATTCTATTGTTGTATGTAGATACTATGCTGGTTGCAGGTTCACACATGCAGGATATCTCTGAGCTTAAGGTGAAATTAGCTCACACATTTTCCATGAAGGATTTGGGAGTAGCAAATAAAATCCTTGGCATGAGTATTAAGAGAGATAGGAAAAATCACAGGTTGATTTTGTCTCAAGAGGATTATGTGAACAAGGTGTTGAAACGGTTCAATATGCAGGATGCAAAACCGGTAAGCACACCTATGGCTGGACACTTTAAGTTGAGTAAATAATAGTGTCCTAATCCACATGATGAGGTAGAGTACATGAGTAGAGTTCCATATGCTTCCGCAGTAGGGATTTTAATGTATGTAATGGTTTGTACTAGGCTTGATATTTCCCAAGCAGTGGGAGTTGTGAGTAAGTATATGGCCAATCCAGGAAAGGAGCACTGGAAAGCAGTTCAGTGGATCCCTAGATATCTTAGAGGGACCAGCAGTAGGCATTTGTGCTATGGTGGGTCAAACACTTCTCTACATGGTTATGTAGATTTAGATATGGCAGGTGATTTGGATGGCAAGAGAAGCACCACAGGATATGTTTTCACTGTTGGTGGAACGACGGTTAGCTGGATTTCAAAGTTGCAGAAGGTTGTTGCCTTGTCAACTATAGAAGCAGAATATATTGTAGTCATAGAAGCTAGTAAAGAGATGATATGGATGACACGGTTCATGGAAGAGCTAGGAAAGGAGCAAGAGAGTTGCAGATTATACAGTGATAGTCAGAGTGCAATTCATTTGGCTAAGAATTCAGCCTTTCATTCAAGAACCAAACATATACAACTAAGATACCACCTCATTAGATAGGTATTGGAGGATGGTCAGTTGAAGCTAGAGAAAATCCATACAGATAAGAACCCTGCTAATATGTTAACCAAGCCGGTAACAAAGGAGAAGTTGAATCTTCATTCAACTTTTGTTGGTCTTCATGATTGAGTTTGAAGATGGAGGAGCTAAAAGATGTTGATGTATAGGTACTGTTGCAGCTGTTTATCTCCAAGTGGGATATTGTTGAGGTGTGGAGCTAAAAGATTCACCAAATGAGTATATTGTAGGTTGCAAGAATTACACAGTCACTGGCATCGGTTAGGAGCGACCGATGTCGGTCATGAGTTGACTAGGAGATGCCAGCATTGGTCATGTATCGGCCAACATCGGTCACAGGCAGATAGGCAGGGACCGATGTCGGTCACCTGTATGTCTAGAATCTATTTTTGTGGATAGAACAAAATGTTTTCATGATAGGATTAAGTGTTAGTCTTAAGTCCGCATATCTATCTTTAGTAGGACTGTTTTGAGCCCTTGATTAGGAGGTGCATCTAATGGCTATAATTGTATGCTCATGTTTCCTAATATTATATATAGGATTGATCTTCATAGCTTATTGGAATAGTATTGTAAAATATATGTAAATCAATCTAGGTTGTTGGAATTGATTGTAATTGAGAGAGAGAACTCTTGAGGGAAAGAGATCTAGAAAGAGACCTGTACATCTGATAGAGGTATGGAAGAAAAGAAGTTTCTTCAATTGTATTCCTTCTATAAAGAGTTTAATACAAGTTTTTAGGTTGGTTTCTTGTATCTCTTATTGTTTTCTATTTTTTGATTCTAGTTACTTATCATTCTGGTTCAATTTCGTGTTTTATTGCTTTCACATAGTAATCAAGATTGTTGGTTGATCCCCAACATTCAAGAGGGGTAGTTTCATATTCCTTAAAATATTGAGGCCAATAGGAGCTTGTTCCAACCTTCAAGAGCTGATGTGTTTCTCTCAACTAATTTAAAGGATTATATCCCATCTCAAGTACTTAAAACATATCATCATGAAAAGTATATGCTTCTTGAAAGGACATATTTGAAAGATTGCTTTTCCTTTGCATACTTACTTGAGTGCCAAAGTTGCCTTCTCCATATTTGACAAGATAATAGCCTCCTTGAAGAGGATTATATACTAATCCAATTATTTCAAACAATTCATCCAAAATTTTCTTAATAATTTGTCCTTGCCCATCCATGATATCTTGAAAAGTGATAGAAGAATCAATGACTATTTCTTCCTCTTTGGAAAAAGGAGAACATTCTTCCTCATCAACCCAATCAAAAATTTTAACACCATAGACCACCTCTTATTCATCATTTCAGGCCTCTTGAGAGGTATCAATTTGTATATCAACTATCACATCATAACTTTAGTTATCAAGGGCTGAAAGATCTTCCATTTCCTTCTTTATGATTCCAAGACTAGGCATCTTGAAGTCTTGTGACTTAGTCCAATGAGGCTACCAAGGAGTTAGACTTTATTCAATAAAGAGTTCTGAATTTTTGTCAACCAAATACTCCTTTTATACTCTCATACCATAGGTACATCAAGGAAAAGGTTGATGGGGTGAGTACAAGATGAACTAGTTGGTGGAGGTGGCACATAGAACTCAAAATCAGAATGGGAATGGAATGTCAGGGATTATTTTAGAAGCTCTTGAGGAAGGGGAGGTAGACCTTGGGTTAAAATAACTTGATTTGATTATTTCCACTTGAAAACCACTTCATTCACATCTGATTTAGCTTGAGGAATATTTTGAATAAGGTTGGATGGGATGTGTTTAGGCATAGGATCTTCTTTTGGGTCTAAACCTTCCATCTCACTTTGACTTAGCAATTTCATCTTTACCTCTAACTCTTCAATTTGCTTGTCTAGGTTCTCTTAGAAAAAAATTTCTAGGATCTCATAAGCATAATCATGAGGATAAGGAGTTCATGAGGGTTGACATTTAACATAAGAAGCTTCTTGAGAAAGGGTGAGAGAGACTTGCAAAGGATCAACTTCATCTTCAACTTTACACTCTTTAACAATGCTTCTATCTTATTTCTTTTCCCATGACTCCACAATCTTTTTCTAACTTAGGACATTGGGATTATGAGTCTCCTTTTGAGGTGGTGGGGATACAATGGGAGAGGGAAATGAAGGCTTGAACTCCACTTCCTTTGCTACTAACATATACTATTGCATATGCATATTATCCAACTCAATTTTCCTATAAAGGTTAGCTTCAAAAACAAGGTTTCTCTTTTCAACTCTCTCCTCAAACTAATTGGGAAAAATATGACTTTGATATCCTTGATTGGGATCATGAATGGGGATCAAATATGGCTTGTAGGGAACTTGGGGAAGTGTATATGAAATCTGATAGGTTTGGTGAGGTTACCTTTCATTAACTCCTATCCTATACTCTAAGGAAGAAATTTGGCCACTCACATCAAGCATCTCACTTTTGACCAGCTCTAATTCCTCTTTTGCCTTATGAATGACATTATAAGAAACCTATATACCATATCCTATTTTTATGTCAAGATCTAACATATACCTCTCATAGCCCAAAAGTGTTTGTTTTAAAGTGGAAATGGATGGACTTGAGAAGTGACTAGGTTGACTAGGAGAAACATGACATTGAGAAGGTTGGCTATAAAATGGGTAAACATCATGAAAATTCTGATAATGATCATATTGGGGCTGAAAATAACCATATTAGGGCTGGTAAAATTCATGTAAGGGTTGATTAATTTCTTTCTCTTATTGATAAGGAATGGTATAAGCTTGCAATGTCTCACCAACTTGTAAAGACTAGTACTCAACAACAAAATTAGCCATGAAACTTAATTGAAAGAAATAACACAAAGGAAAATGTTTCCAAAAATATTCAAAGGATAACCTAGATTTCTTGACTAGATGATAGATCTTCAGAGTCACCATTGATGCTTTAACAGATGCCTCTAACCATTGATTGTTGAGAGACCACAGAAAATCTCTCAACCTCTTGAACCAAGAGTCCCACTGGGCTCGCCAAAAACTATTGTCACTTTTATTTTCACCCTTTAATGAGATGTAAAATATATCCTCATCCAAGTGGCATAATGGAAACATGTATATGCTTGTGGATAGCCTAAGGATGAGGTGAATCTCTAGATCGGGCTAACTCCCTTGATGTACCACTTTAGATTGCAACTACACTTAAACTTTGGGGGTGAAAAGGGAGAGAGATAAATCAAATAAAAATAACCTAAGGGAGGTGATACACCAAAATATATTATTAATTCCTACCAATATCATGTTACACATGAAATCAAAGGACAAATTGAAAATACACTCCTTCAATCTACATCTTTTCACATCAATGTTCCATTATGAGGTTATGGATGAATGTGAAAAGATAGGAGGAATAGACAAGAGGATTATGATGAAAATAATGAATATAATAAATCACTAAATCCTTAACATCTCCTAGAATATTTCACATGCCCTACAAGAAGAATTTTTCCAATTGCAAATAGGGTGAAAGAATGAGACCACATGTTAAGGAATCCATAGTCTTCACTAAGAAAGATTCATTATCCAAGAAAAACACACTTAAGAATAGTCATTAAGAGGTAAAAATAAGTAGTCTTATTTTTAAAATGGTGTTAAAATAAGTAGGGTTTCACCATACTCAGGAGGAGCATAGATTACAATGCCAAAATGGCTAGTTCTGATAGAACTTGAGAGATAGAGAGGAGAAAAGATAAGTCCAAGGGTCACAAGGACACTTTTAAAGATGATAAAAATATTTAATTATAAATTTAAATATGACATGGGATGAAACATTCAAGTAAAATAACCCCAAGTGTCCATCCAAGTCATCAAACTCTTGTAAAGTGGCATAAAACTCCTTGTGTTGGCTCAGAAAAACTTCCTTCATTATTGGCCCTATTTGAAGAACTCATAAGTGACTAATACAAAGTATTATGATTAGGATTAATTATAAATAAATCATAAATTCATCTCCATTCATTGGCTACATGATTCATCATCTGGAATTTTCTGGAAAGGAGCTATCATCGTCTATAGTATAGAAAACTCTTCCTCCATGCACCATGCACACTTGGATTAAAAAATTGGCATATTTTTCGCATTAAAATCCATGTAATGGATTGTACTACAATAATAAATATCATATATTTAATTATCAGCATTATTTACACCTTAAGATCAATTTTCCTTAGATTTTTCACACTTCTCATTAGCTTGTCCAATAGGCTAGTTTTGACTGAAAGTACCTAGTTTGGACACTTAAGAGTTTTTCCATAGAATAAAATGGACATATGTAGTTATAAAAAGTCTAAAAATTCCTCCCAAATTTTATTTCACCTTCATACTCCTCTTTTATCCTAAAAAACACATAAAATGATCAAAATAGCCTATTTTCTACCCTATCCATATAGGTCCATATATCCAAAAGGTATGGGAAGGAGAATTATTTAGTCCTCCATAACTTCCAATAGTTTTCATTATCAAAACATTCCATTATAATTCATCTCAATCTTCATTTCTCTAGACTAGTCACTGGCAAAGGTTTGTAAGGGTTTTAGCTTGTTTTCACTCTTAACATTTATTCATAGATATCTAACATCTAACCTAACAAAAAAATACACATTTTCATATTTAAATACCTTAATATACATCCCTAAATTCCTTTTTCCTCCATTCAAACCCTCCAAAAATATGTGAACATTTGAACTTGGCATATCGAGCTTGTTTTCTTATTTCCTACATGCCTGAGTTCTTTTGAGGTCTAAAAATGGATTTATTTGGTTTTATTTTCACTCTAAAAGTTTTAACACATATTATTTGACCCCATTGACATGTTTCAATATTTTTGTATTCATACTTCATGCTATAAATGCAAATGACCTCTCATTTGAAATCTAGGCTTCACCATGCCTAGTATGCTTGTTCACACTTTAGGGCTCAAAATTAACTTTTAAGATTTTCCTTACCTATAAACATCTTGGGAAATTTTACCATAATCCCATAATAATTTTAAAATATTCTATAATTCATACCAAATACTATAATTTAAAATGACTCCCTCATCTAGCACTAGGCCTCAACCTTGCCTTTACGCCTAACTGCAACTCTAAGGGTTTAGAGCATCCTAATGAGTTCCATAATCTTGTGAGGTGTTATACACATTTTTTTATATGTATTTAAAACTTTCACACCTACCAAAAATTACCCCCTAACTTTTGGTCTCATCTTTTGTCATTTCCTCTCAAATATGCCAATTTTGACCCTAGGGAGGTACCCTCTATCTGAGACAAAACAGAGGGTAATTCCCCTATTTCATCATGAAAATTGAGTGTTGGATAAATTTATCTAATTTTTTAAAAAAAAATTACCAAAATATATCCCTTGGTGATCTTATTTTCCCTTTCAAATCATAAAATACCCAATATAGACTCTTCATAGGCAGATTGTGTGCAGGGCCTTAAGGTGTGAGCTAAGTTTTACATGATGAGAACTATTTATTTTATTTAATCACATGTTAATAAGTATATATATAATTTCATGGTATTTATTTATTTTTCCCATCCTCTATTTCCTATTACAACCCTTCATTTTACCTTATACTACTCAACCTTCCATCTCAATGTTCTAGGCTACATATTGTACTTTTATTTTTGAAGATGCATGTAGGTGAGTGTATATGAATTAAGAATAAAAATAGGGTCTAAAAAAATTCCTTGATTATATATGAATTTTATTACCATTTTTTCATTCATATTCATGCAATTCAAGTATTCAAACATCAATTTTTAGCCCAATGCCTGTCATAGTCATTTAAGGTTGGTTTAGGTGTACCTAGGGTTATCAGGGGTCTGCATAGGTTTGATCCATCATGATAATGGATTAATAAGATTAACCTAGACTAAAATTATGTGTTAAAATAATTTATTTAACATTTCAACCTCTCTTATCCCTTCACATGCACTCTAATCTCATAAACTACGTTCCTTTTCCCTTGACTACGACACCTACCTGTAGGTTATGTCTACTCATTTAAACTTGGATATACTATGAAAATAATTCCTTGAATCCTTTGAAGGTAATAATTTTTGTGTTTTAATTTTTATTCTTAATTTTATCCTTAATCACTACCAATACCTTAATATCATCAAATTTCTTATTGCCTGCCTGTAGGTGAGTATCTAGGCAACTTGTACAAACTGTTGGAGTGTATGTGAGGCAAAACATTATTCATAACTTCTCTCTAATGATATTTTGGGTTATGGATGTTATTTATATGTCTATAACTATATAAAACCTTCCAAACATTAAGGAATTATCCACTTTAAACTTTGTATTAAACTTTGAAAAAGGTAGTATGGTTGTAGGTGAGTATTTCCATGAGAAGAGACACCTGTAGGTGTCTATGGGAAGGTTAAACACTATATGGCATTTATTTAGGTGATATCTCAACTCATTAATGTTACCCTCACCATTTATAAACACTAAAAATATGATATCAAAATTAATTTGTGACTTTTGGATTGCAAATGCCTTATTTGGATCACAATCCTATAGATTTCACTATTTGGTTTTAGTGGCTTTGTAGGCAACTTTAGGTCTTCTAACAATTGCCTTCCATCCATCTTCTTAACTCCATATTTGGAATATATAATTTTCATGATATAGGCTTAAATATTTACATATTTATATTCTTTATAAATCCTTTCATACATGTTGGAATACATCCATAAAAACCTTTGGACCTCTATTTTCGCTTTTTAGGGATTATGTGGCTAAAAACCTAGTCAACATCATTTGAAGGTGATTACTATCTCAAATTGCCAACTTGGCCCCTAAAAATGTTTTTTGTGTTGTCAAAAACACATTAAAACATAAATTAGGGATCCATATTATTATCAAATCTTCAAAAAGGCTCAAAAACTCCTCTGTTAAGGCCACCTATATATGCACATTCTAATGTGCAAGCAACAAGTATGAAGATGTGATGGGCAGTGAGATCATGGATTATCCTTATGAATAACATTCATGTTTTTTCAAGGATTAAAATAATATATAATGGTATAAAAAACTTTATTAAGGATTATATATCTCATTTCAATGCTTAAAAACTCTTATAGGCACATATCAATGGCAGACTGAATGCAAAAGTAGTACATGACTACATGACACTCAAAACTGCAATTTTTTGGAGATTGATTTGGAGATTGAACTTGAGATGAAATGAGATAAACAACACATTGTAAAAATTATATTTTCATTATCACAACCCCCTAGGTCCATTTTAAAATCATGAAATCTTAAACATGATGAAAATATGCCTGTCATCCCACATAAGACCAATTTGTAAACCCAATATGATTTGCTCATCAAATAAACTTTAAACTAAGAATTAATTTAATATTATAAGAGATAAAACAACCTTTGGAGTTCACCTCATCATATATTTCATACATACTTTCCAAAAATGAATCAAAACCCATACAGTATATGAAATAACCAGCATAAAAGTACACTCCACTTCATGATGATGGTTCATGAATCATAGTCCGCCATTATTCAAAATAATTATATTAAAATTAAGGTATCTAATCTTAATAAAAAATCCCCAAGGTGTTTTATCTGAAACCTCCTAAGTTGTCCGTACTAAGCATAAACTTGAAGGTCACTTCTACTTACCAAGTAGGCTGAAAAAGGAGTAGAATGGTTTTGGGCCAAAAATGGCAATTTCAAAATAAACCAAACATGTAACTAAGCTTTTAGAATCTAAATTTACATTCCATGATCCTTTACCATGTGTCACACTTCTCAAGGAGTCATACAAGTGCCATTTTCTTCTACTTTCTCAAGAAAATTACCTTTTCTTCTAATGAACCTACCATTTTTTAGTTATGTCAGTTACTTAAGACCTCTAAGGATATGTGGTACATGACATCATGTTTTGGAACCTTCACACTTCCCAAGAAATCCATATAAGTCATAAAATGCACCTTTTTGACCTCAAAATGACCCAAAAATAATAAAAGGACTAAAATAACTAATGACCAAGGCTAATACAACATTAAGTGACATCAATTAGCCTATAAAACACCTTGTGACCTCTATACTAGACACCTAAAATTCCTAAAAGTCAATTTTTTACCTAAGGGTGCCCCAATTTGAACTAAAAGTCAAATTTAGTCAACACAAGAACTACCATGTTCTTTGAGACTCATGAGTTTCCCTTTCTAGGTGAAGATGACAACATACCATAGGACAACGCAAATAAAGTCCATGATTTCCATTAATTCCAAAAAAGTGGGTACAATTTAAGGAATAAGCATCCCTTTATGACTTCTACTCCTTTGAATAGTATAGTGATTCCACCTAATCCTAAAGCTTACAACAACCCACCTCCTCCAAAAGGGAATGATCAGCCTCAAAACAAGGAGGACCTAAATAAAGGGGGATACAATATTGATGAAGATATGAAGAATATCAAAGAAAATATAACTCTTCATGAGTTAGATCAAATCAATAAACAAAAATAGATGTTATTTAAGTCTATTATTGGGAAGACTTCTATGGAAAGAACTAAAGTGTCTATTGGTAAATCAAAAGCTACTAAAACCAATGTCATTTATAAGAGCAAACAAGAATTTTCACCCTTTTTGTTGACTATCAAAGCATTTGGTAAGCACATCCATAATTGTTTAGTTGATTATGGAGCTTCAACAACTATTATGCCTACTTCTATATGTTAAAATCTTGGTTTGTATCCAAGCCCTTCAAAGAGAATAGTTTCATAACTAGATAAAATAGTGGTACCAGTGGTCAGGGAATTAAAGGATGTATGTATTCAAGTAGCATCTAAATTATGAGTTCAGATGACTATCAACATCCTTATATTAGACATACCCAAAGGTTACAAATTGTTATTTAGTAGGGATTATTCCAAAACACTCAATGGATATCTTTCTATAGATTTCTCTCATATCTGGTTACCATGAAGAGGCATTACGAATCAAATCAAGATAGACAAGGAGAGAAAGATGAAATATCCCATTACAAAATACAATGTCAAGAATGAAGAGGTGAAATACAAATCTCCCAACCTTAGTATTTACACATTCATATAGAATAAAGAACAAGAACTATAGTCTAACAACTCCTACCAGTTATGGACTTTACATTTTGATGGTGATAGATCCAAAAAAGGATCAAGAGTATGAGTCAAACTGATTGATCCAAAAGGAAAGAAACTCTTGGAAAAATATAGGGTATAATTCCCTTACACCGATAATAGGGATGATTATGATGCTCTAATCTTGGGATTATAGTTTTCACTCAAGAACAATGTGAAGTAGGTGTTAGTATTTGGTGATTCAAAACTGGTGATCAATCAAGTCAAAAATGAATATCAATGCAAATTATCATATTTGAAAATGTAAAAACATAGAGCATGGGACTTGATTGAGAGATTTAATGATTCCAAAATAAAGGTGATGTATAGAGAGCAAAAATAAGTTGTGGATTCATTAGCTACTACTACTGCTAATTTAGAGCCTCTCCAAGAATCTAAGGTAAAAATATTTTCTATTGAATTAGTGCCTTGTCCCTTGGTTCTTGATAATATACAACAATTTTAAGTTTTTGATGATGACCAATAGAAAATTTAGTTTCTAACTAATTCAAGGGAGTTTGAGTCCTAAATCATCAATGTTAAGGAAGTTAATCATCTCTGTCAAGAGGAATCAACTAAGGGATGTATCCTCTAGCTCAAAAAGAATCTTATTCTAGTTGGGTTGGTCTCCTTAGAAAGACCATTTGACATAAACCCTCAAGCTCAATATTTTAGGTAGCCTAAAGCCAACAAATTTGACATCAAAAGGGAAAATCTAGGACATGAAGATAGCCCACACTATGTCAACATTGGTCTTAGCTACACCCCAAAAGAAATACAATAAGTGAAGGATTTAATCAATTGATATAGAGATATCATTGATTGGACTTACAAAGATTTAAAGGTTTATGACCCTCAGGTCATAACTCATATAATTCCTCTAAAACCAAATCATAATCCATTTAGATAGAGGTAGAGGCTAGTCATTCCTATACTAGATCCTTTCATTCAAAGAGAAGTGGATAATTTACTAAGTGTAAGGATAGTCTTCCCAATCAAACATTCTACCTAGGTGGCCAATTTGGTTCCAGTCAAAAATAAGAATGGTGAGATAATATTATGTGTTGATTTTAGGAACTTGAACAAAGCTTTTGAAAAGTACAACTATCCCCTATCTTATTTGGATGAGGTGATATAGATAGTAAGTGGTTCTGAGATGATGTCCTTCTTAGATGTATTTTTAGACTATAATTAGGTACGAGTACAATTCAAAGATAGGATGAAGACTACATTCACTATGAAGTGAGGAACTTATGCATATAAAAGGATGTCATTTATCTTGATAAATGCTAGAGTTACCTTTTAACGTGACATGGATCATGCATTCAATTGGTTAATAGGAAAACACATAATCATCTACATGGATGATCTTACTATGTTTCCAAAGAATAGGAATGACCACATAGGCCACCTCCAGTTGATATTTAAAAGATACAGAATGTTTTGTATTTCACTTAACCCAAAGAAGATCATATTTGGAGTGACTAAAGGCAAGCTCTTGGGGAACATCATCACCAAGGATGGGATCATCATTGATCTAGATAAAACTCAAGTAATTTCAAAGATTACACCACCAAAAAGTAAGAAAGATCTCAAATCATTCTTTGAGAAGATTAAATTTGTAAGGAAGTTTATTTTAGGATTTGCAAAGATTATTAGGCCTCTAAACACAATGATCAAGTAGGATGTCAAAATATAATAGATATCTAAAGAATGAAAGTATTTCCAAGACATTAGAAATGCAATATCTCAAGCTCTAGTGTTACTTAGTCTAGATTTCAAGAAAGATTTATAATTTTACTCATTTACCTCTAAACATACAATTGTTGTTGTTATAACACATAAGAAAGATGATACTAAGAATTCAATTGTGTTTATGGGAAAAAATCTAAAAGATGTAGAACTTGGGTACTTCATGATTTATAAACAAATCTTCACTCCTATCAAAGCAATAAAAAGGTTCTGACACTACATCTTGAGGAATAAGACCATTACCATTGTGCCTGATCCTTTAATCAACTTACCTTATCACAAAATGAATTAGGAGAATGTCAAGGCAAGAGGATGGCAAATATGTAAGAGTTTGACATAGAAATCAAGCCTACAAAAATCATTTGGGGTCAAAGCATCATTCAACTCATGACTAAACCTAATCCACATATCATTATTGAAGAGGTGTGTCAAACTCAAGTATCTAAAGGAGAATGGTACACTTATTTAATGCATTATTTGATTACAAGTACTTGTTCCCCATAAATCAATAGAGAACAAAAAATATATTTGATTCTCAAAGATTCTTGTTACATGATCAAGAAAGGAGTTCTCTATAGAATAATTATGAAGGTATTTATCTCAGGGGTGTGTCTTCAGAGGAAGCTAAAGATATTCTTGAGAATTTGCATCAAAAAATAGACATTGGTCATCATTCTGGGAACACCACAACCCATAATATCTTAATAATGGGATAGTATCGACCAATAATATTCAAGTATGCTCATGCTAATGTAATAGCATGTTATGAATGTCAATCTTTATCTAGAAGGGAATTACATGTAGTAATGCATTTGCAACCTATTATTGGAGGAAGGCCATTTTCCCATTAGGGTTTATACTTTATTGGTGTCGTTAACACAAATTTCTAAGCAAGCCATAAATATGTAATTACTATTATAGATTGATGCACTAGATAGACTAAAACCATAGCCACAAAGAATTGTAGAGCACAAGATGTGATTCGCTTCTTGGAGGAACACATCATTACTAGATTTGGTATCCCCATTTCTCTAGTTTGTGATAATGGGCCAGCATTCATATTAGTAGAATTTATTGAGTGGTCACATGATAATCATATTACTATCAAGTCATCCTCTAACCATTACCCCTAGGGAAATGGACTGGTAGAATCAATGAATAAGAACTTGATAGATGTAATTAATAAATTAGTTGGGGGCAAGCCCAAGAAATGGCACAATCTATTGAAATATGCAATTTGGGAAACCAAATAAGATATAAGTAGGATCTTAAAGCCTCACCCTATCTATTAGTGTATATATGTAAACTAGTGTTCCCAATAATGTTAAAGCTAATGTTGACAATTGGATTCATACCCTTGAGGAGATGCTCAACTCTCCTCACCTAAGTGGCACCATGGATTCATCTATCTTGCTATGGGTGACAATTTCATTGAGATGAATCTCTGGATAAGGGGCTAGATCCCCTTGATGCACCTTTAAAGCTCTCGCTAACTTATCAATTATGTATGAAAAGGGATAAGGAAAAAAAATCTAAGAGACTAAGCATCAATAAACCAATGTATAATATCCTCCATACTGACTGAAACCAATACTTAAAGACAAATAAGGTGTTTCTCACACAAGACTCACAACTCAGGATTCATTGCTACATCAATGTTTCATATGCTAGATTTAAGAAGGTATATGATTCTTGGGAAGGGAATGAATTATTCCAAAGAGAGACACAATCATGGACCACATATAGGATATCTCTACACTTAGAAAATAATATTGTCAAAGACCTTAAATAATCTCTTTTTTGCAAATTGGTAGACCATCAAGAGTACAAGCTAGAAAAGACAATCTTTCACTAGACTAGACCAACAAGATTCAAGTCATTACTCAATATTATAGCATATGAGTGGCAAAAACACTTTTATATTTCTTCAAGAGTTATTCAATTACAAATCTGGCTAGATTTTTCCCAATAACCAGTAGAGGCTATTGAAAAAGCCAAAAGAATGCATATATATAGCTTTTGAGAGAGATGTCAAGCAAAGGGAGTTCAAGGGTCACTTAGACATGTGTCCATATGAGACAATCAATTACAATTGAATTTGAAAGAGATTTGGGGTGAGATATGACATGTCAAGAGGTCTACTTATTCAAAACCAGTCATAAGAATGGCAAAAAGTGGTGCAAAACCTTCAAAATTGGCATTGGAAACTACCTCCATTAAAGGCCATCCATGAATGTTTGAAACTAAAAATAAGAGAGTCAACACACAACACTGATTGATGGAAATGGAACTCATTGAGACAGCTAAAGAATGTTTTTCCTAACTTCTAGTCATCCTTTAGACACCTATGTTTGTTGATTTCATGGAATCTCTTTGATTTGGTTGGCTGCCAATAATAACTTGAACCATCGACCTATCCACTTTTCACTTGTTTTTCCTGCACCAAATGCTTGAGATATTGTAATTTGTTACCTCCATATTTTCCCTCAAGTTCCCACCAATATTTTTGACTCCAACATCTACTTTCCAAAGTTTGAAATTGACATTTGTGGGCCATCACCTTTTTCATTCATTTGAGATATTTTCCTCGGACATTCCTTTTTCATAGACTTATCTTATTTCAGGTTTCTTCCCCATAGATACTTTATTTTAACACTTTTTCTGAGACAATTCCTTTGGCCAATCCTTCCAAAATAAATATTTTAGGATTTCTTAGGCTTAATTTTTGTGGACTTCTTCCCCACACTTATCAACCTTTCAGCCATTTGTTTCAGCATTTTCTCCCAAGAGAATTCATTCGGGTTGTTTGATTTCGACAATTTTTGCAAACAATTTTCCCATGAACAAGGTCTTCAAAACTTTTGCCAAGTGCTCTTTGACTATTCCTTTGGGCACTTTTTAAAAAGGTACCCTTCAACTTTTTTTGAAATGGACCATTTGGAAAGGACACTTTGCCCAAAAAAATACCTATCAAAAACTTTGAACTAAGTCAAAAGTGCCCTTCGAAAAAATGTTAGGGACACTTACTGCCAATAGGACCTTTCAAAAAAATTGAAAATGACCCCTTTAACTTGAATGTGGCCTTCAAGATTCTTTCAAATGTATTTCAAAAAAAATTAAGTACCCTTCATAAATATTGAAGATGACCTTTTCTTGAAGTGCTCTTTCGGTAAAATTACTTCAAACATTTTTCAAAAAAAATAGTATCCTTCAGAAAGAATGAAGTGGACCATTTCTTATATAAGTTCCCTTTAGAACTTGTAAACTACCCTTCAAAAAAGTTGAAAATGATCCCCTAAAAAATTCTTTTAGAATTTTTTAAATATCCCTTTTGGAAAAGTTGAGAAGTACTAATTTCCCTAAGTGCCCTTTCAAGAAAATTATTTTGGACAAAATTTTTGAAACAATTCCTAACACTATGAATAAAAAACATGAAACAAAACCCCCAAATGAAATAACACCTAATCAAAAGATTTAATAAAGTCTGTGAACGAATTAACACTTGGTATTTTTACTCTAGCTCAATGACAAATACTACTTTTGAATAAAATATTTGAATATTGTACTTGGCTAAATTTGAAAGATGCAAACTTGGGAGTGAAATTTGACCAACATTCTTGGCAATTCCTAGGTATGGCATGCCTGCTATGCCTAATACCAATTGTCTAAATCCATCCATTGGGCATGAATTC
Source organism: Torreya grandis (assembly GCA_037957365.1). Taxonomy (NCBI): domain Eukaryota; kingdom Viridiplantae; phylum Streptophyta; class Pinopsida; order Cupressales; family Taxaceae; genus Torreya; species Torreya grandis. Next base: position 447,199 of record JARHVA010001732.1, read on the forward strand.
ACACATATAGTCACTTAAAATGACTTGAACAGACTTTTGGCTCAATGAACATAAGATAGTTGATCCACATACACAAAGTCAAAGACACACACCAAAAAAAAGGAAAGAAACACACCTATGCTACAAATAACTTAGGGAACACAACAACAAACCAAAGGAAAAATGTATGTGTTCAACTAAAACACTTAGGGAGTACGATAGCCAAAATAAAACTAGACTAAACACACACCTATGCTACTATTTACAAAATAGACTTACAAGGACTAATAGAAGAACTTTAGATGTATCCCATTCATAGGGATAGACAATTCTTCTCTATTCATCTTGGTCAGTTGAAAGGAGTTTATTTTCTTTCACTTGCCAATGATGTAAGGGCCACTCCACAAAGTATCAAACTTTGTATACCTACCTAGTTTTGCTCTATTCTGATTCCATTTTAGAACCAAGTCACCTTCCTTGAACACTTTTTTACTTGCTATTTTGTCAATGGAATTCTTCATGAGTACCTGGTGGTGTTCCATGGTCTTATGTGCATTATCCCTTGCTTCTTGTAGTTTCATTAGTTCTATCAATCTAACTTCCATTAGATTATTTTCAAGTAGTTCCAGTGGATGTGCAAGTTGTAGATCAGGGAGCTCTTGAGAGATGGACAACCTAGCTTCTCTCCCATAAACAAGCACAAAGGGAGAGTTACCAATTGACCTCTTATGAGTAATCCTATCAACCCATAAGGTTGTTTTCAACTTGGTGTGCCCTGCTCTTTGATTGTTCTCCAATGTCCTCTTGATGATCTTGATGAGATTCTTGTTAGTAGACTCAGCCAATCCATTACCTTGAGGGTAATAGTTGGACAAGGTACTCAAGTAAACTCCATTCCTATTTTCCCACTCAAAATTTTTAGCACCTATGAAATCAAGTGTGTTATCATAAATTATAGTATAGGGAACCCCAAATCTTGTTGTGATACTCTCATAAAACTCCAAGATTGTATTTTGATTTACCTCTTTCAATGCAATAGCCTTTACCCACCTTGTGAAGTATTCAATATCAGTTAATATCTATTTGTGTCTATCACTTGATGGAGGGTTGATCACACCAATGAAATCAAGGCCCCATTGCATGAAAGGCTAGTCTACTTGGACAAAATTCAATGGAAGGGATACAAGTTTCTATTTGCCTACAAAAAAGTCACATTGAGGACACCTCTTAACCCAAGAGTAGCAATCCTTGAAAAATCTAGGCCAATAACACCTAGCCCTCATCATCTTTGTAGTTGTTGTTTTTGGGGGAAAATGACCTCCATCTACACCATTATGAAACTTTTATAATAACATGCCAAACTGATCATTGTCAACACACCTTAGTAGCACACCATTCACATCCTTATAAAAGAGAATACCATCTATAAGACAATAAGGAATGGTTTACAATCTAAAATATCTTCTTTTTGACTTGTTCAAACCATTAGGATAATCACCATTTTGAAGAAAACTAATGATATCTTGTGTCTAACTTTGAATTGGTATGTGACTAACTGGTTGGGGATGAGCTTATTTGACCAAGAATTCTTCCCTTGGCCCTTGAATATATAAATCTATATATTCACACATCCCCTTTCCTCTTACCATGTTTATTACCTTGATATCAACATCATACTCCATTACCTTTTTGATCCACCCATCTCTCTTCTCATTGAGGTCTTTGCTTAGGAAGAACTATTTAGTGCTAAGATGAGAGACCATGACATGTATATTTTTATTTGAAACCATGTGCCTAAATTTTTTTAATACTCTTATCACAACTAGAGCCTGATTTTCAAAAAATGTGTACTTGACCTCATAATCTTCTAATCTTTGACTAAAAAATGCAATGGGTTATTCAATTTCATCATCATTAATTTGCATAAGCATAGCTGAGATTGTGTTGAGGTTAGAAAAAGTATAGATTATGAAATCCCTAGAAAATTTTGGGTTCAAGAGAGTAGAAGATTGGTCAATTGCTTGTTTGATTGCCTCAGAACTATTCTTACCTTTCTTTTTTCAAGTAAAATCTTGGTTCTTCTTGAGCATGGTTGTGATAGGCTTCACCAAAGTAGTAAATCCCAAAATAAACCTTCTTAAAAAGTTGATCTTTCTTAAGAAACTTTATAAACCTTTCTTGTGTAGAGGCAAAGACAAGCCTAGAATGCCTTTAATCCTTTCAAGATCAATAGACAAGCCTTCTTTTGACACAATGTGACCCAATAACTTACCTTCGTGAATAGCAAAGATACTTTTTTTTTGGATTAAGAGAAACCTCCAAACTCTCTACACTTCTCAAAGACTTGCCTTAGATGTTTCATGTGGTCATTAGCATCCTTGGAAAAAATAGGTATATCATCAAGGTATACAATCAAAAACTCATTGATCAAACCTTTAAAGGCCATGTCCATTGCTCTTTGGAAGGTAAAACCATCATTAGACAAACCAAAAGGCATATTTTCATATGAAAATGTTCCCCATTTTGTGGTGAATACTATCTTTAATTGATCCTCTTCATTCGCCAATATTTGGTTATAACTTGAATAGCCATCAAGTAATAAAAAGTGTTGAGAATCTGAAACCACTTGCAAAATTTACTCCATAAAAGGTAGTGGATAACGATCTTTGAGTGAAACTCTATTCAGATCCCTAAAGTCCACAAAAATTTAGATCTCTCCACTCTTCTTTTGAATAGGTACAAGGTTAGCTACCCAAGTTGAGTGTTTGATACAAAAAATAATCATAGACTCAATCAATTTGGTGAGATCATTTTTCATTAGTTCCTCTATCTTGGGATTGATAGGCCTTTACTTTTGCCTAACTAGTTTAACTCTAGGTTCTAACTCAATGGTGTGATGATCTAGACTTGGATCAAACCATTTTAAATCCTTGTATTCCCAAGAAAACATATCATGAAATTCTTTACATAGTTTAATGAAGACTCACCTTTTGGAAAGAAAACATATCTTACCAATTTTTAGAAGTTTATCCTTAAATATCAAGACTCTTTCATAGTTCTCTTCCTTTATATACATGATTACCCTTTCCTTCCTTCTTTGATCATCTTCATTTAACACACTCTCTAAAGTAATGAGCCCCTTTGGTATCTTATTTGTCTTCAGCTATATAGTTTGTTTGTCATATTGATTGTGAAGTTTCTTTTGGTTCTTTGAAGAAAATTCTACTTCATTTTGTATGAAGTGTACAATGTGTTTATTACTCTCAAATACTTTCCAGGACACTTCATTATCTTGAATAGAAGGTCTCATAGTGACCTTGATGTGAGGTTGGTCATTCTCTTTACTTACATCAGAAACTATATCAAAGTGTGCTCATATCATATCCAACCTATCAGCATGTTTATTTGAGTCTCTTGGTATAGGTTAGATATTGAAAGCATCAAATTCCTCAATTATATCCCACACCCTATGCTTGTAAAACTTAATAAAAGTGTTCTTGGTTATAGCTTGGTTTCTCACTTGATGTATAATCAATTCACTATCTCCATATACCTTCAAATTCTTGATTCCCTTTCTCTTTCCCCAATAGAGGCCATGAACTAAGCATTCATATTCTACCATATTACAAGTACAACTAAAATGGAATCTATATGAAGATTAATATTGGTTCTTTGAGGGAGAAACCAAGTTGACACAAGCTCTTTCCCCTACCTTGCTTCTAGAGCCATCAAAAAACATTTCCCATATCCCTTCAAGTTCATGATCCTCATTAGTGAGTGATGGTATAGGAATGTTATTCTCATGCATAAAAAACACCCCTAATTTATTTTCTTATATGAATGCATAGGGTTCATGCTCATAATTTTTAGTACCATACTCATCAAGAAAGAGGTCATAAATACATTCAAGGGGAAAGGATGTTTCACCACCAATGACAACTTCTTCTTGCTCATTAATCATACAATTTTGATTAAATTTGTATCCACATATGGTTCAATGTGGAACCTTGCCAAGGGATATGTTCTTATAGTTACTTTAGATCTGTATCTTGTTCTAAAATCTAGAAAAGACTAATCAGCTACAAGGTACCCTCCAATCTTAGAAGTGAAGTTTCTTGACAAGCAAATAGTAAAATGAATTGAAAGATCAACCACCATAATGTCTTTTAGGATGGGAAACTTGGACAATCATGCAAGAAAAATTTCAAAACTTTAACCAACCCCATCATCTTAGATGTATTTCCATCAAGCTATAACATACCCTTAATATGAGGCTCATACTTTAGTCCCAACTTGTCAGTAACCACCTTAGGCATAACTATGGTACTAGCTCCACTATCCATAATGCAAATTTGAACTAATTTTTCTTCCATAATGAGTGTGAGGTATAAAGGTGGAGGATTTTCATATTTAATGGATGGTTCTAAGACATAATTAGTTGTGTTGGTAAGGGCTACACCATTGTGTCTTGGAACTTGAGGGGCTACATGAATGTTTCAGAGTTGTTCTTATAGAAGTTCATTTTGGCCAAGCATATGCAATACTTCCCAAAGAGAAATGATTGTATTGGTATTCTTTAAAGAATCAATATGTTTAGAGGGGAATTATTCACTTGTCTATCATTCTTGAAGGCAATGAGGGAGCTTAAACTTGTTGTATTGGAGGTTTGCTATCCTTGCTCACATTCTAACCTTGAGGAGTAGTGTGACTAGTAGGATCAATTACATTTGTACTTTCACTTTGTGACCTTGGAAAAGCACTACCTGGAGTCACTTGTGCTATTGTAGTATCTCATAAATCCCTCTTTTTATTCCTTGTGTTGGTTGTAACTAATGTATTTTGATTCAACACATAATTTGATTCTACTTGGAAGTTCATAAAACCAATACTTTGGCTACTACCTTATCCTTGAACATCCCTTTATATGAGATTCACTTCTTCTAATGTAACATAAGGAGTAGCTCCTTATTGAGCTACCAAATCTTGATTACCTTATCTACCATTATACATAAATTGACCTTGAGATTTTTACCAATTACCTAAATGTTCCTCTCCTTAAACTAGATTGGTGTGGAGTGGAACAGTAGCCTTTGTGGATGGAGTGGAATTAGGATTATAGGCATTGGGTTGCCTATTAAAATCTTGTTGACCTTGTCCTCTTCCTTGGTTAGTGTATTTGGGTGGAGTTCTATAGCCTTATTGAGGATAGTATTGAAGATTAGGTGGATCACTTGCATACATTTATGCTTGTTTGAGCTAGGCTTGTAAATACCGAATCATCTCATCCTTATCTATAGCATCATCCACCTTTCTGGGGGTGGTTTTAGGTTTGACATTAGTATTGAGAACTTGTGTTATGCTTGGGGCTTCGATTTAATTGTGAGAAAACAAAGTCATGAAGATTATTAGAGGTAATTTCATAGCTTATATCAAATAATTATTAGCTTCAATGGCTATCTCATATGCCTCGAGTAATGTAAATCCTCCCATTGATTGTAAAATTATTACCACATCAATGCCAATAGCCTTGAGATAGGTGGGGAATACAAAGCTTGAAGGAGGCCTCATAATAGGTGGCAACCTACACCATGTCATTTGAAAACTTTCATTGAAATCTCCCATGGACTCATTAAGACCTCTCTTTATCACATTCAGCTAGTGAAGTAGTGAGGTATGGTCACTCTTATTCTCAAACCTATTCACCAACAACTCTCTAAATTTGTCCCATTTAGTAATGCAACCAAGTTCTTAAGTTTTATACTAATCAAGTACCTTACCCTTTAGATACATGGTAATTAATCTAATAGCTATGTTATCTTGGGTGATATTTTAGAAGTTGAAAAAGTTTTAAATGTCCCTAATGTGTTTGGATGGGATAATAGGACCTTTTCCATTGAAATTAGGGTGAATTTTGGTAGCATTAGGAGGAATAATATCATATGAAACCAGGTTAATTGAATTTTGGGTGTTGAAGGCTGGGAAAAGATGTCTTCTATCCATCTATTCTTCCTCTTATTGATATTATATTCCCTCAACTTCTTCTCCTTCCTCTTCAAAACCTTCCTATTTTGAATCTCTAAATGCTAAAAATGGTTTAAGATGTTATTCCTCAAGAGGAGTTTCAGGTAGGGGGACTTGATTGAAGGCTCTATTAGAAGATGATCTAGTGAAGACCATGAAGTATAATGTGAAGAACATGATCTAAAACCATAAATTCTCACCTTCTGGAGTCACCAAATGATAAATCAAGAACACTTTTGCAACCTTGGACTTGTCAAGGCCAGCATTCATCTTGACATGAAAATAATTAGGACTAGCTATCCCACTAAGTGTGCCAAAACTACTGACACTTGGATTCTCACCCTTGAGGAGATGCTCATCTCTCTTCATCTTAGTGGCACAATGGAGTCATTTCTCTTTCTATGGGTGATAGTTTCATTGAGATGAATCTCTAGATAAGGGGCTAGCTCCCCTTGATGCACTTTTAAAGCTCTCTCTAACCTATCAATTATGTATGAAAAGGGTTAAGGAAAAAAACTAAGAAACCAAGCGATGATGTACCAATGTATAATGTCCTCCCAATTGAATAAAACCACTACTTAAAGACAAACAAGGTGTTTCTCACACAAGACTCACAACTCAGGATTCATTGCTATATCAATGTTTTATATGCTAGATTCAAGAAGGTATATGATTCTTAGGAAGGGAATGAATTATTCCAAAGAGGGATAGAATCATGGACCACTTACATGATATCTCTACATTTAGAATATAATACTAGCAAAGAACTGTAATAATCTCCTTTCTTCAAATTGGTAGACCATCAAGAGTATAAGCTAGAAAAGATAATCTTTCACTAGACTAGACCAACAAGATTCAAGTAATTACTCAATATTATAGCTTATGAGTGGAAATAACACTTGTATATTTCTTCAATATTTCTTCAAGTACAAATTTGGCCAAAGTTTTCCCAATAACTAGCAGAGGTTATTGAACAAGCTAAAAGAATGCATATATATAGCTTTTGAGAGAGAGAGGTCAAGCAAAGGGAGTTCAACGGTCACTTGGACATGTGTCCATATGTAGTTATTTTACATGCATGTATAAGAGGTGTGGGGTGAACTATGCCATGTCAAGAGGTCTACTTGTTTGAAACTAGTCATAAGAAAGGTGAAAAGTGGTGTAAAACCTTTAGAATTGGCACAAGAAACTGCCTCCATCAAAGACCGTCCTTGAACATTTGAAATTAAAAATAGGAGATTCAACACATAGCACTGATTGATGGAAATGAAACTCATTGTGATATTTAGATAATTTTTTTCCTAACTGCTAGTCATCCTTTAGACACTTGTGTTTGTCGATTTCATGGAAGCTCTTTGATTTGGTTAGCTGCTAGTAATAACTCAAACCGTCAACCTATCCATTTTTCACTTGTTTTTCCTATACCGAATCCTTGGGATCTTTCCATTTGTTACCTCCATATTTTCCCTTAGGTTCCCATCAAAATTTTTGACTCCAATGACTATTTTCCATAGTTTTAAATTGACATTTGTGGGCTATCACCCTTTTCATTCATTTAGGATATTTTCCTCAAACATTCCTTTTCATAGACTTATCTTCTTTTAGGTTTTTTCCCAATAGATACTTTTTTTGAGACGATTCCTTTAGCCAATCCTTTTGAAAGAAATCTTTTGGGCTTTCCCAGGCTTAATTTTTGCAAACTTCTTCCCCACACTTATCAACCTTTCAACCATTTGTTTTGGTATTTTCTCCTGAGAGAATTCATTCAGGCTTTTTGCTTTTGAAAATTTCTATGGACAATTTTCCCATGAATAAGGTCTTAAATTTTTTTTTCAAGTTTTTATTGATTATTCCTTCAGTCACTTTCTGAAAATGTACCCTTTAACTTTTTTGAAATGGACCGTCTGGGAAGGACACTTTGCCCAAAAAAATACCCTTCAAAAAATTTGAACTGAACCAAAAATTCCCTTTGGAAAAATGTTGGGGACACTTACTACCAATAGGACCTTTCAGAAAAATTGAAAATGACCCCTTTAACTTGAAAGTGGCCTTCAAGATTCTTTCAAATGTCTTTCAAAAAAAATGAAGTACCCTTCAAAAATATTGAATATGACCTTTTCTTGAAGTGCCTTTTTCAATAAAATTACTTAGGATAATTTTCCAAAGAAAAGTATCCTTTGAAAAGAATGAAGTGGACCATTTCTTATAGAGGCACCCTTCAAAACTTGTAAACTTCCCTTTGGAAAAGTTCAAAATGATCCCCTAAAAAAATCCTTCAAAATTTTTAAAATGTCCCTTTTGGAAAACTGAGAAGTACCATTTTCCCTAAGTGCCCTTTTAGGAAAATTATTTTGAATAAAATGTTTAAAATAATTTCGGACACTTTGAATAAAAAACCTGAAACAAAACCTCCAAAGGAAATAACACCTAACCAAAAGACTAAAACAAAGTCTTTGAATGAAATAACACTTGGTATTTTTTTTGTGGCTCAATGAGAAATTCTCCTTTCGAAGAAAATTTTCAAATACTATACTTAGCCAAATTTGAAAGATGCAAACCTGGGAGTGAAATTTGACCAACAGCTACCAACTTATCAGTTTATGCAGGATTACGTGGAACCAAATGATCAAATAGAGTCTCAATTGTTGGACATAATATAAATTGGAGATTTAAGGAATGAACCCTTATAGATATTTAGCAAACATCAAGACATAGTCAAGTGATGGTTTATAAAAGAGTAAAGGTTAAAGAATTTAGGATCTTAGATCTAGTTTATATTTAGGATAAATCCCATGGAAGAAATGATAGCTTGATAAATAATCCCCATTATGGATTAGACCATATCAAATTTTAGAGATCTTGGGCAATAATGCATTCGGTCTAAAGTATTTTTAAGGCAATGAACTCACATATCCAGTCAACAAACAATTTATAAAGCACTACTTCATGGTTATGCCACTTGAAGGTACCACTAACTGATGAAAGAACATGGTATTAGGGTAGCTTATTTACTTTCTTAGGGTAGATTTCTTACTTTCTTAGATTAGATTTCTTACTTTCCTAGTATCAAATTTCCTACTTTCTTAGATTATATTTCCTACTTTCCTAGTATTAGATTTCCTATTTTATAAACTAGTTTTCCTACTTTTTTAGGTTAGATTTCCTCTTTTATTAAATTAGTTTTATTGCTTTCTAGATGTGTTATTTTATTGTTTCCTATGGCAATTTGAATTGTGTTTGCTATGATGTAACCAAGATAAAATCCAAATGAATTGAGCTTATAATTAAATAGACCTATAAAAAGTAGGGGAAATTAAAATGAAATGCAATATGGGACTTGTGCACAAATTGGGTAAATTTTTGTGTTTAGGGTTTTCAGGATGAAGGGAAAAAAACATGAATTATTCTAGATTATGTTCTAATTGAATACTTTCACCAGGTATGTGGAAGTTGCTCTTAAATTAATTCACATGAATCTATAAAGTTTTCTTATTCACTAGATCGAGTACTTATTATATTAAATACTTGTTGAAAGTAATAATTCTTGGTACAGATGTAGTTGGCAAAGATGTTCTGGTAATGATATATTTTATAACCATACCAGCTCACTAGGGTTCCATCTCTCTCTTTCCATTCAAATAGAAGAGAAAGAAAAGAAGAAAAAAAACAATGAGTTTGAAAGAGAAATCAAGCCAAAAGAATATCTAAAGAAAATTAAAAGGCTCACATGATGAAATAAGGTCAATCTACCATGCATCATGATCAAGAAATTAAAGGAAGGGGAAGAGAAGGAGCACAAGGTATCTTTGCCAGGGCTATAATTTCTTGGCTATAAGTAGAGCAATTCCTGAGCTTCCCTTGTTTTAATGAGCTTTAATAGAAACTATAATGAAACCTATAACTTCATCAAGCCTTTAAAAAACTCATCATAGAAAGGATTAAATGAACCTTACAATCAACACACACATATCCAAGGACAAGAAGGCAAGTATGTTATATGAATTTACTTAGGAGCTTTTTTCATAATTTTGATTTTAGTATTTTTCTATGATATCGTTTATTTTTTATTTTAGGTTACTAAACAAAGCTCTGGGTTCTAAAATACTCATGATTATTCCCCTTATAAGCCACCATTTACTGTACCCAACATCCCCCTTTTTCTTTACAATAAATGATGATCCACTTTTTTCAATTCTTAGCTTTATTTATTGAGCCTATATTCTATATACTAGGGAAAATTGTTGAGTAGAATGATTCTTAGTAGTTATACTTAGAAGAACTTAGCATTCTAACATGGTATTATGCATTTTGTGGACAAACTCTATTAATACTTTTTCAAGAGTTTTTGAACTATGTAGGTTTTCAAAACTGTCTATTTGAAGAAATTCATTCAGAGACTTAATCATTGAGCAAATTATTTTTGGAATTTTTGTTTAGACATTTTGTTCAATAGGTTTCACTTTCAGGTTTTTTGTTTTAGGTATTTTGTCTAAAAAAAATCTTCAATATTTATTCACCAACACTTATTTTGTCCTACACTTTAGTTTATTCAAGATTATTATGAAGTGGGAATTTGGCCTTCAAAACTTTTATTTTGAATAGATAGGTATTCTAGGTTATTATTGTGGACATTTTATCTGAAACAATTTCTTTGAAATCAACTTATCTTTTTATTGAGCTTTATGTTGTAGACTTTCACCACGGACATTTTATCTAGTGGATTTTTTGTTTTCAGAATTTTTTCCATGGATATTTTATCTAACAGATCTTAAAGAGCTTTATATACATGTGTTGTGGACTTTTTTTTGCAGATATTTTGTCTAACAGGAATTAGGTCTTTAGGATTTTTATTGTGGGTCTTTTATAAAAATGGTTCCCAACACAAAACTTGAATAACTGACTACCAAAAGTGACAAAATAACCTACTATACTTAGTCCAATAATGCCAAAATACTTTATAATAGTATGTTAGCCCCCTACCAACTTGAAATAATGAAATTAGAACTATGTAAAAGATATAAAATAGGTGAATGTTGAACATTTATATCACACAAATTGGTGATAAATGCTAAAGCTATATGTGCAATGTGAAACCATTAAATCCTTCATTATTCAAAAACAAAATTGCATCCAAAGTTTACTACTCTCCTACATGACAAATATCCATAATTACTATCTGTGTGAATATTGCATGAAAAATAGTGACTACTGTAAGAATGAATTGATCATAAAACATGCAAAACACATAGAAGCAAACTGTAAACAATATAGAGTACAAAAGAAATAATGGCATCTTCATTTGTATAGTTTAGAGTAGTTCCACCATTGCCCTACTCAATTAAATATTCCATCGAGTTCATGGATACAGTATTTTATGCTACCATATTTGATAATAGATATGCAAATTATTCAAAATTATGGGATATTATTGACTCTATGGATATATTTTCATTAGATAAAAACATGTCTTTCTTTGATCAACTATTCCTCAAGGATTTCTTGGACCTAAAAATGATAAGGATTACATTTTGCTACCACTAAGCCTGAGGTGATGCCATGTATCAACCTCTTACATTACTTATTCTTCACAGGCATGGTCATGCAAGATGCTTTTCTTCATCATATTGGCAATCCTACAGTCATTGCTTGAATTTTGGGAGATAACTTCTAGAGATACTTGTCCTTAACCACACTTGATACATAATTTGACAAACATATATTGGTGTAGTGCAATGCAAAAAAATCAATAGAGACATTGTTATCTTCATGGTTGCTCCCCAACTATACCATTACATTCAAAGGGAAGAAACTAAAGGGGCCTACTCCCATTAATTAATTTAAGATGGGAGTGCACATTTTTATGCATTTGTTGAATGGACTCTATGGTATGCCAAGAATTCATTTTATCAATTTGTATTAGGTGTCATTACTACACATGATGTTGACAAGTGATGTTGCATTCATATTGGGAGAGATCATCAGTTTTCATTTAAGGGAGTAGTTCATCCACAAGGACAAGCATCTTATTCTTACAAGCCACTTTTACATGATGTCCTATTTATTAGATGTTATCATGGGGACTATCTACAAAGTTCTTAGTGAGATATGGATTCCAACCACCAAATATATCAAAAATAAGATTGACTACCATTTCCAATTTATGCACATATATGCTTATACAAAGAATATGGTGAAGATTGTTGAGTATGTCTATCCTCAAGTTTAGAAGACCATCCATGGTTTGTTTATGCCTAGAATAGGAGATAAAATCATGAAAACACTTTTTGAGAGGGTTGATTACTTCATATACCAAAACTTCACTGTCATCATGATGTAGGTAAACAGGGTTCATCCCCTTTACCTTCTAGAATATGTTCCTGATAAGGTGGTAGAACAAGAAATTACTTTTTAGTTGTGGTGGAGCATAGAGGAAGACTTGTCAAGAGTGAAGAAAACCTCATTATTTGGCCACCACATAGTCATTAGGTGAATGATTTACACCATGAGAAAGAATTTTGGAGAGGTTGGTAGAAGGTGGAAAAGTTATCATTTCCCTACACTTCCACATAGGGATTAGGATCCCCATGGACTCATCCAAAAGTATATACAAGGATTCAATATCTCTTATAGCCACCGACCTTACTCTTATGACTTTTTATTTCTCAATGCAAAAGTTGATGAATAAGTTTTGGAGAGGGAAAAGATTTTTAGATCGAAAGAGGATCATTTCAAGATGATCCAAAAAGATCCTACCATCTCTATGAGGGAATTAGATAGTAGAAAGTCACTCTTTCAAGGGTAGACACATTCAAACTTCTAGAAGGGTTAACCTATAGAGTAGTCAAAGGACCAAGTAGGATCCTCATATTAAGGACTTCTTCAAAAGATCAAAGCTATGAATAAGGAACCTGGGGTAGTTGAACCTCACACTAGGGGAGCACAAGTAAGATACCTCATTAATTTAGACTCTGATGAAGAAGGGAAAGCATAGAAAGAGCTAGATACCAACATAGTTCGAATACCAATAGTTATTCCCCAAGCACAAGCTACCACATCTATAGGGGTAACAATAGAAGAAGTAGCCACTCTAGGCCAATAAGGCTCCTCCAGATAGCCAAAGACCCCTACTATCTATGCAAGGAATCCTAGGACTCCTACAGATAGTCCCATGGTTGAATTATCTCAAGGCTTGCCTACAAGACCCTAACATTCAGAGGTGATAGAGGGAGACATTGTGGACTTGGAAGAAGAAGATGACTCTGATGAAGACACATAGTTGGAGAAAGTTAAGGAATTAATCTTAGAAGATAATAAGGGTAAAGAACTAGCTATGAAGGCAACTCATTCCCCAGGTACCTAGTCTGTTAAGGTTTATCCATTGTCTTTTGTTTCTATTCCCATGTTTGGTTTTATTTCTATCTCTTCTATGTTAAAGACACATAAGGTGGAAGTCCCTGCTTCCACCCTTGATCTATTTTCCCCAACCTCTTTCATACAGTTCCATTTGATTAACCCAAATGTTGAGAAAGATGTTTCTTCTACCATTGCTACTACCACCTCCATTGATCCATTGTCCACCTCTATTTCATTCACTTCCATCATGGCTACCTCTAGCATCACTTTTGGCATTGTCACTGTTAGATCACTAAAAATAAGAAGGAATATAGGAAGGTGGAGACATCCATGGATACCTCACAATTCCATGTGCAATCCATCTAGATCACCCTTCCCATGCCATCATCCACTACATCTAAAGAGACCATAGTGACTAGTTCAGGCAAAGGAAAAAGGGTCAAGCCCCAAATCATCATAGTCCATCCACTCCCTTAGTTTGGAGGAATAAATTGGCCTAAGATCATTTGGCCCTCCTTGCTTGACACACTTATCAAAATATCCAAGAAGCATCAAGTCATATAGGAGGCTATGGAAGAGGTTGTAGCCACCACCTCAAGAGAAATTGATGTAACATAGTTTAACATTCCTCCTTGGGCTATGGATTTGAGAAGTAAAACCTCCTAGTTTCCTAACTTTAAAATTATTGATCTCCCTTCCATCACCACTATATTTGAAAAATCATCTGGGAGCATATAGAGGGTGAAGAAGAGGAATCTAGAGGATGATGGAACTAATTCTTAAGGAGAGATAAGAGGTCTTCTCGCTCACCAAGAGACAAATTAGGTAGCCAGGATAATTCCCTTATATTGAAAACTTCAAAGACCTAACTGAATCACACAAGGAGGCCATCATATCCATTCATGAAGGTACACATATGGCTAGATAAGAGATGGAGGCCAAGGTAACATAGTTTAAATAATAGGCTAAAATTATCCACATACCAATAGGTACAGAGGCAGAAGTTCAAGATACAGCCTCTAAATGTTATAATTCTTTGGAATATCTAGATTTTATGTGGGATAAATTAGCCCCACATGTTAATAAAACTAATTAATTATTAAATTATTTGAATAATTAAAACAATAAATTGAATATGCTAGTTTCATAATTAGGCAATAAGGCTTATAGCCATTTAGACCTCATGACACTATTAGAGGCATCTAATGTTAAGGTGTGGAGCCTAAAAGCTTCACCTAAGGAGCACATTTGATAGTTGCAGATTTACACAGTCACCAGCGTCAGTCAAGAGCGACCGACGTCGGTCAGGAGTAGTTCAAGAGATGCCTACGTCGGTAGGGATCGGTTGACGTCAGTCATAGGCAAGCAAGCAGGAACCGGCGTCGGTTACCTTTGCGTCTAGAGAGCTATTTTTGAGGACAGAATCGAGTGTTTGCATGATGAGTTTAAGTCATAGTCTTAAGTCCATGTCTCTATTATTAGTAAGACTATTTTTAGAGCCCTTGTTTAAGAGGCTTAACTGTTGGTTGTAAATGCATGCTCAAGTCTCCTAATTATATATGTAGAATTAGATCTTCTTAGCTTATGGTAATGTATTGTTGAATGTTGAAAGAATAGTACATAATTGTATAGGTGAATCAATCTAGGTTGTTAGAGTTGATTGTACTTGAGAAAGAGAGCTCTTGAGGGAAAGAGATCTAGAGAGAGATCTGTGCATCTGAGAGAGGTGTGGAAGAAAGAAGTTTCTTCAATTGTATTCTTTCTGTAAAGAGTTTAATACAAGTTTTTAGGGTGGTTTCTTGTATCTCTTGTTCTTTGATATTTATCATTCTAGTTACTTATCTATCTGATTTAATTTCGTGGTTTATTGCTTTCATAAGTGTAATCAAATTGTTGGTTGATCCCCAACAAGTGGTATCAGAGCTCAGGTTCACTAACAGGTGGTTCAGATCTGTGTAGTGTGTATTGATTACAGGTTACTCATAAGGGTTTCTATAGGGATTTTTGTTTGAGTGGGAGAAGCAATGGCAGAAGAAAGTAAACCAAGAATGGAGAAGTTCAATGGCAAAAATTATCAACATTGGAGAATGCAGATAGAGGACTATCTGTATCAGAAAGATCTATACTTACCGTTAGGTGGGATTGCAAAGAAGCCCACAGACATGGATGATGAAGAATGGAAAGTTCTTGATAGAAAGGCTCTGGGGTCTATAAGACTGAGTCTAGCATCTACTGTGATATCTAATTTATCACAGGCAAAAACAATGATAGAGTTGATGACTACTTTAGCAAATTTGTATGAAAAACCCTCAAATTCTAATAAGGTATATCTTACGAAGCAGTTATTTAATTTGTGAATGCAGGAAGGTGGATCTGTATCTAATCACCTAAATGATTTCCATGGAATTGTACATCAATTAAGTTCAATCAATATTGTGTTTGATGATGAAATTAAAGCTCTTTTAATATTATGTTCTTTGCCTGAAAGCTGGCATAGCTTAGTAATGGCAGTTAGTAATACTGCATCTGCTTCAAATATTTTAAAAGTAGAGGATGTTGTTAGTGTTATCTTGAATGAGGAAATTCGAAGGAAAAGCATAGAGGAAACATCAGGGAATGCTTTAAGTTTTGAGAGCAGGGGAAGGCAAAAAAGAGAAGAGCAAGAAAGGGAGATCAAGATCTAAGTCTAAGGTGAGAGGTAGATCCAAATCCAGAAATGGCAGGAAGCCACAATGTTGGAATTGTGGAAAGATGGGGCACATAAGTAGAGATTGCTGGTCAAAGCCTAAGGAGGACAATCAGCACGAAGGAAAAGAAGAAGCAAAGGTTGCAGGTATTGCACAAGATGCTTTAATATTCTCTTTGCATAATAATATAGAATCTTGGGTTTTATATTCTGGTGCATCTTTTCATGCTACCCCTAATAGAGAATATTTTAGTGACTATATCCATGGAGATTTTGGAATAGTGTATTTAGGGGATGATGAGCCTTGTAAAATTATTGGCAAAGGTAAAGTGCAGCTGAAAATGCAGAATGGCAACACATGGGTGTTGAGAGATGTTATGCATGTTCCTCGCTTGAAGAGGAATTTGATTTTTGTAGGAAAGTTAGGGGATGAGGGTTGTATAGTAACTCTCACAGTAGAATCTTGGAAGGTGACCAAGGGTGCACTTATTATGGCTAGAGGTAAGAGAGTAGGTACTCTCTATTTGTGTAATTGTGTTACTAACAATTCTCCTTCTATATTATCTACTTCGGATGTGGATGAAAAATTGTGGCACTCAAGGCTTGGCCACATGAGTGAGAAGGGAATGTCAATTCTTAAGTCTAAAGGTAAGCTTTTAGATTTGAAAAGCATAGATCTATATTTTTGTGAGCACTGTGTGTTTGGAAAATAGAAGAGAGTGAGTTTTCTCAAGACTGGGTCAACAAAGAAGAGGCATAAGTTGCAGCTTGTTCACACAGACGTGTGGGGACCAGCTCAGGTTGATTCTATTGGAGGATCACAGTACTATGTTTCATTCATAGATGATGCTACAAGAAAGGTATGGATCTATTGTATTAAGAAGAAACCTGATGTATTTGAGACTTTTAAGATTTGGAAAGCTATGGTTGAGAATGAAATAGGTAGAAGATTAAAGTGCTTGAGATCTGACAATGGTGGTGAGTTCTGTAGCTATAAGTTCAATTGGTATTGTTATATGCATGGAATCTGTAGGCAAAGGATGGTTCCAAGGACACCTCAATAGAATGGTATTGCTGAAAGGATGAATAGAATAATCATGGAGTGTGCAAGATGTATGAGATTACATGTTGATTTGCCCTAGAGTTTTGGGCAAAAGCTGTTGACACTACAGTGTACCTGATTAATAGAGGACCCTCTACAGCTCTGGATGGTGGAATTCCAAAAGAGGCATGGATAGGTAAAAAGGTAGATCTCTCTTTTCTCAAAGTTTTTGGTTATGAAGTCTTTGTGCACGTTGATAAGGAAAATAGAAAGAAGATGGATGCTAAGTCTATGAGGTGCACATTTATTGGCTATGGCTCAGATGATTTTGGTTTCAGATTTTGGAATCTAGGAACTAACAAGGTAATTAGGAGCCATGACATTGTTTTCAATGAAAAAGTGATGTATAGTGATCAGTTGAAGAAGCTGAATCAATCTGGACAGAGCAATGGAGAATTGGACGAGGTGATGGTCCAAAATGAGCTCACGGGAAACAGAAATAATCACTTGCAGGAAAACACAAAGACCGACATCGACAGGGTAAAAACCGACATTGACAGGACAGAAACTGATGTCGGTCACACAGAGACCAACGTCGGCAAGACAGGAACTGACGTCGGTCAGGCAGAATCGATGTCGGCCAATAACAAGCCTGGAAGTGACTGAGGTTAGTGACTATCAAAGAATTTGGGTGGACAACGTGTTGTGAACGAGTCTCAAACGCCCATCAGGAGGTCATAAAGGGTAAGTAAGCCTCCAATTTGATATTCCCCTTCATTATTCTATTTATTGCTAACTGATGGTGGAGAACTAGAGAGTTTTAAAGAAGCAATACAGGTGGAGTCCAAGAGTCAGTGGGAGCGTGGCATGGTTGAGGAAATGGAGTCTTTAAGAGAGAACCAAACATGGGATTTGGTTGAGTTGCCAGCTGGTAAGAGGACACTGAAGAACAGATGGACCTACAGATTAAAAGAAGGTGAGAATGGATAGATGAGATATAAGGCTAGATTGGTAGTGAAAGGATTTGACAAATGCCAGGTATTGATTTTGGTGATATTTTTTCTCCTGTTGTTAAAATGACTTCTATACGGACTGTATTGTCTTTAGTTGCTATTGAAGATTTGCATCTTGAGCAGCTTGATGTTAAGACAATGTTTCTTCATGGAGATTTGGATGAGGAAATACATATGGAATAGCCAGAAGGATTTGAGGTCAAAGGTAAGGAGAAGTTAGTGTGCAGATTGAAGAAAAGCTTGTATGGCCTCATGTAAGCTCCTAAACAGTGGTATTTGAAATTTGACAGGTTTATGACTAAGCATGGCTATAGTAGGTGTCAATCTGACCATTGTGTGTATTTTAAGAGATTGGATAATGGTAGATATATTATTCTATTGTTATATGTAGATGATATGTTGGTTGCAGGATCACACATGCAGGATATCTCTGAGCTTAAGGTGAAATTAGCTCAAACGTTTGCCATGAAGGATTTGGGAGCAGCAAATAAAAATCCTTGGCATGAGCATTAAGAGAGACAGGAAAAATCATAGGTTGATTTTGTATCAAGAGGATTATGTGAACAAGGTGTTGAAATGGTTCAATATGCAGGATGCAAAACCGATAAGCACACCTTTGGATGGACATTTTAAGTTGAGTAAAGAACAATGTCCTAATTCACATGATGAGGTAGAGTACATGAGTAAAGTTCCATATTCTTCCGTAGTAGGGAGTTTGATGTATGCAATGGTGTGTACTATACCGGATATTTCCCAAGCAGTGGGAGTTGTAAGTAAGTATATGGCCAATCTAGGAAAGGAACATTGGAAAGCAGTTCAATGGATCCTTAGATATCTAAGAGGAACCAACAGTAAGCATTTATGCTATGGAGGTTTATATACTTCTCTACATGGTTATGTAGATTTAGATATGGCAGGTGATTTGGATGGCAGGAGAAGCACCATAGGATATGTTTTCACTGTAGGTGGAATGGCGATTAGCTGGATATCAAAGTTGCAAAAGGTTATTGCCTTGTCAACTATAGAAGTAGAGTATATTGCAGTCATAGAGGCTAGCAAAGAGATGATATGGATGACACGGTTCATGGAAGAGCTTGGAAGGGAGCAAGAGAGTTGTAGATTATACAGTGATAGTCAGAGTGCAATTCATTTGGCTAATAATTCAGCCTTTCATTTAAGAACAAAGCACATACAACTTAGGTACCACTTCATAAAATAGGTATTGGAGGATGGTGAGTTGAAGTTAGAGAAGATACATACAGATAAGAATCCTACTGATATGTTAACCAAGTTGGTTACAAAGGAGAAGTTGAATCTTCATTCAACTTTTGTTGGTCTTCATGATTGAGTTAAAGATGGAGGAGCTAGAAGATGTTGTTGTACAGGTACTAGTGTAGCTGTTTATCTCCAAGTGGGAGATTGTTAAGGTGTGGAGCCTAAAAGATTCACCTAAGGAGCACATTTGATAGTTGTAGGTTTACACAGTCACTGGTGTCAATCAGGAGCGACCGACATCGGTCAGGAGCAGTTTAGGAGATGTCGGTGTCGGCAGGGATCGGCCGACATCGGTCACAGGCAAGCAGGCAGGAATCGGCATCGATTACCTGTGCATCCAAAGAGCTATTTTTGAGGACAGAACCAAGTGTTTACCTGATGAGTTTAAGTCATAGTCTTAAGTTTGTGTCTCTATTATTAGTAAGACTATTTTTAGAGCCCTTGTTTAAGAGGCTTAACTGTTGGTTGTAAATGCATGCTCAAGTCTTCTAATTCTATATGTAGAATTAGATCTTCTTAGCTTATGGTAATTTATTGTTGAATGTTGAAAGAACAGTACAGAATTGTATAGGTGAATCAATCCAGGTTGTTGGAGTTGATTATACTTGAGAGAGAGAGCTCTTGAGGGAAAGAGATCTAGAGAGAGATTTGTGCATCTGAGAGAGGTGTGGAAGAAAGAAGTTTCTTCAATTGTATTCCTTCTGTAAAGAGTTTAATACAAGTTTTCAGGGTGGTTTCTTGTATCTCTTGTTCTTTGCTATTTATCATTCTAGTTACTTATCTATCTGATTTAATTCTGTAGTTTATTGCAATAAGGCTTATAGCCATTTAGACCTCATGACACTATTAGAGGCATCTAATGCCCTCAATTTGGTGGTCACAAGAATAGAGGAAGAAAAGGATTGGCTAACATCAATTGGGGCCTTACTCCTAAAATATAAAGAGCATGAGACCTAGGTTCTTCAAATTTTCAATGATCTAAAGTTATCTAAGGTGAAAGACACTATAGGAAAATTGATCAGCAAGATCAATTTTGATTAGCTCATAGAGGAGGCCATTAGTAACTTCAAATAGAGTCTACACGTATTAGCATTGGAGGACATATAATATAAATTAAGCTTCTCCTAAAATTTTACTAAATTAGATATTTTTAAGAACAACTTCCAAGTGACCAAGGCAAAACATGTGAAGCTCCTTGGTCAAGCCAACCAAGTTCACAAACTGCCTCTACTAAATTTAGATAACATTCGATAGAAGCATGATGCCACAAATAAGTGTTACAAATAGATTGAAGTAAAGAACAACTAATCTGAAGATGTTACTTTTAATGCCACATTTACATCTATAGTCTCTACTTCTATGACCTTGGCCACTACACCGACCAAAGTCCATGTGGCTATTTAGACAATGCAACCTTAAAAGGCTAGGTTTTATACATGGATAGTTTTATAATGGAATTTAAATGTTATATATATATTTATTTTAGTTTAATATATAATTATAAAATTTGCCTTTTTCTTGGTACACATGCTCACATTGCATGGTTTTGTAAAGGCTAACTTAGAATAAATGACAACTGTAAGTAAACTTTTATACAATTTTGATCATAGTTAAAACTTAAGTTCTAACTATCACATGTAATGACTTTTGCATGAACTTGGAGGATGAGGAAACCCCTTCCCCAAGTCTTTTTAAACAATTGTAATCTATAGTTTGGATGGTTCATATAATTTTGAATATACATGAGTAAAGCAATTTTGGTTGTCCTCTCATGTGTTTGCATATTTTCTTTCCACTATTTGTGTAATTAGATTTTATTTTTATGGTTGTATGATTCAATAATCCTTAGTGTGAAAAAACTATGAATGGGTTCGTGATTGTCTTGATTAGTATATCTATCTTAGATGTTCAATAGATATTGAATGATTGGTAAATTGCATTATTTAGGATATTTAATTTGATTTGATTCATAATTCTAAGTGTGTATGAGTTATTTATTTTGTTTTAGTATTTTGGGAGTGTGCAACAAATACCTCACTAACCCTGAGTCATAATCTTATGATTAAGGGTATGCAACAACTACCTTAAAATGAGAAACCTTTGATTGAGACCAATGAATTTCCTATATTAGTATCCCCTTAGAATTTTTAACTGTGTCTGACCATGTGTGAGCAATAGTTTTTAACAATAGGCATAGGTTTTGGAAAGTACTTGTCCAATTTGGAACCAATCAAAGAAGTGATTCCTGGAGACTACAAAGCCTTCTTTTATACCTTACCCTTCCCTCATTTTTAAGTTTGTTTTGAGACCTACCCACATTAGATTAGTAACCAACTATTCATCCATCTCATATAGATTCTCACTTCATTTTTAGAGGCCACACCTCTATCCAAAAACCTTGTCAACAACAAGTGTACCCTACGAGTTATTCCATCAATAGGTTGTCAAAACCACATACCTTCAACTCATGCCCTTGAGTGGATTTCATCTCCATTGAGATCCTAAAACATTAAAGGCTACCTCATTATCTGTGGCATTCATAAAACCCACATAAACAAATTCTCCCTTGTATCTAAGGGATAAAAAAGGAGGGAATCAAGTGTTTACATAAATAATGGAGGACATCTCTTCCCTTATTTATGACATAGGGATGATGGATATGGAATTAAGAGGTTCTAAATTCACCTAGAGAAATAGGAGATTGGGAAAAAATATTATTCAATGCAGGCTAGACAATTTCTTTCTTTCTTTAGACTAGTTAGAAGCTAAATATTTATCTCTTGAGGCCCTCCTTCAGATTGGATCAAATCATAATCCACTTGAGTTGAGAATAAAGGATAAGGTTGCAAAGGTTAATAGTTATCCTTTAGAGATAGAACACATGTAGTTTTCTCAACCTAATATTCATGATAGGATTTTAGAATGGTGGTCTCCAAATGAAAGTGATTTAATTATGTTTAAACTAGTTAAAAAATGAAAAAGGTGAAAATCAAGATTAAACAATGGAACAAAAAAAAAATTGGTAATGTTCACCTTCAAAAAATAACCTTAATAGTTAAAATTACAAATATCTAATAATAAATTGAGGATAAAGGATATGATATAGAGATGCAAAAAAAAAAAATACAAATCTTATGTTATTATCATATAATTATAGCAAGGGAAGAAACTATTTGAAGATAAAAATATAGAAATATTTGGCTCAACGAAGGAGATAGAAACACCTGATTTTTCACATGTACACTTTGAAGTACAAGAAGCATAATTATATTAAGGAAATAAATGACAGTGAAGGACAACTTGTTTCTAATTTTGATTGTATTAATCAAGAGAGCATCAAATTTTTCAAAAATATGTACAAAAATGATTTTAAAAAGAATATCATATTTAAGCAGGAATTCCTTTGTGTGATCTCAAAATTGGTAAATCAAGAGAATAATGAAGTGTTTATAGTAGTAACTTCTAATGAAGATCTAAAATATGCTCTCTCCAAGATGAACTTAGACAAAGCCCCTGGTGTGGATGGTTTCTCCATTGCCTTTTTCCAAAAAAATTGGGACATCATAAGAGATGATGTAGTTGTACCTATTAACGACTTATTTTCTACTGATCAACTATTAAAATAATTTAACCATACATTTTTAGTATTAATTCCTAAGAAGGAAGGGGTTGTGAATTTTTTAGATTTCTATCCCATCAGTTTATGTAAGTCTATTTATAAAATCATCACTAAAATAATTTTTCTAAGGATGCAACCAATCATGGAAAAAATCATTCAATCTCAACAAGAAGGATTTGTGCCTAGTAGACAAATTCAAGATGGTGTGATTATGGTACATAAATCCATACACTCTATGGACAATAGAAAAAAATCAACAATGGTGTTAAATTTGGACATGGATAAGGCACATGATAGATTAGATTGGATCTTCTTGGATAGAATTATGGCTCAATTTGGCTTTCAAGATAAATTCAGAAAAATCATCAAATCTTGCATTACTTCATGTATGTTTTCTATGCTAGTGAATGGTGTTTCTCATGTATTTTTTAAGATTTATAAAGGGGTAAGACAAGGGGATCCCCTATCCTCTTTTTTTCATCATTATGGTTGAATCTTTGATCAGATATATTTATAAAGCTATTGAATCATCAGATTTGAAAGGTTTTAAACCAGCTCGATTTGTGGAGCCTATCTCTTATCAAAAATTTATGGATGACACTATTATTTTGGCTGAAGATTATATTCAAGAAGCTATAGATATTATTGGTTATGTATGAACAGGCCTTTAATCAAAAAATAAACTTTGACAAAAGTTTTGTTTGTTTTTCCAATATATTAGTGGCCAAACAAGCTAGAATAGCTATTATTTTAGGATGTCAAATCAAGGTTTTACCCTCCTCATATCTTGGCATGCCCCTTTTTAGTAATTATCACCACATGGTATCATGGAATTCATTATTAGAGAGGTTTCAAAGAAAGCTTGCAGGCTAGAAAGGTAAGTTTTTATCTCAAGTAGGCAAGGTTTTACTTATCAAAAGCATGTTTTAGAGTCTTCTTGTTTATCTTATTTCATGTTTTAGCATGCCTAAATGCATTGAGGATAATTTATCTAAGATTATAAAAAAAAAAAAAAAAAAAAAAAAATTGGGTTAAAACTGAAGAAAGAAACAGATTTCACCTCATTGCATGGAATAAAGTCTACTCCAAAAAAAGATATGGTGGTCTTGGCCTAAGGAACTTGCAAATGATGAATAAAGTAATTATTTCAAAGTTTGTGCGGATATTTATCAATACTAACATTATTTGGGCTAAAATTATCTCTTTCAAATACTTAGAGGGTTGTGATATGATTAACATTATTGTAGAAGAACATTTTATATGCAACTCACATTTTTAGAACTTCATGATTTCTAATAAGGAGTTGATTAGAACTGGTTCTAAATTATAGATCATAAATGGACACAAGATGGATTTTTGGAAGGACTCATGGGCCTTATATCATCCACTTAATCAAAATGACATATGGTAGCATCTACAAGAGGATGACAAAACAAATATGGGTATAAATTTCAAGAGTATTGGTAGGTGGTGGAAGGTGTAAAATGCTATAAAATATTGAGCTTAGATAACATTAATCAGGAGGATTCGTTAAGGTTATCTAATCTCAATAAATTTCTAATAAATGTTCATATGCCTTTCATTAAAAGAGAAGATCAATTTATTTAGGAGTCTTTCGAAGGTTACTATAAAGTTAAATCAAGTTATGATCTTCTAGATCAGAATCCTAAAGACACCTATAATTGGGAGATGTTATGGGACAAATGTCTCATACCTAAAATAAATATCTTTCTTTGGGAAGTGTTTTAGAATAAAATTCTTACCATGGACAACTTAAGAAGAAGAGTATGTGGTTTAACTAATAAATTTATCCTTTGTAAAAAGGACAATGAATCAGTATTTTATATGTTCATGGACTGTTCTTTCTCATATTAAATTTGGAGTTATTTTCTTAACAAATTTAATATCTAATGGGTAAAAGCTAGTTTTTTTTTTTAGAATTATGGTAGTCTTATGAGTACCCCTTTCAAAATTTCCTTCTCAATAAAATATGGAAACTTTCTTTACCTCTTATCATTTGGGGAATTTGGGGAGAGTGCAAAAATAGGATTTTTAGATAGAAGAGAAGTGACATCAATGTAATATCCAAAATAATTTTTTTAAATATTTTGGAGAACTATAACATTGTACCAAATAAGAAAGGTAAAAGTTTGTTCTCATTTAAATAATTTTCAACTCACAATTGGTAAATTGATATCTCTGAGTTCGGTAAGTCAGAGCTTAAAGATGAAATTATAAAAATAACTAAATGAAAAAACCCTCCTTTGGGATGGATAAAGTTCAAATTTGATGGAGATTCAAAAGGGAATCTAGGCCCAGCTAGAAGAGGTGGTATCTTAATAGACCATCAAGGAAATTGGTTGGAGCATATGCTGGAGATATGGGAGTCAATTATAACCACTAGGTTAAATCACTTTCAGCTTTGTGGGGAATCAAATTAGTGAAACAATTGAGAGTTCAAATCAATTACAACTTTGGGGGATCAAAACTCATAATAGAGGGAGATTCTCTCAATATCTTGAATTGTTTGTCTAGGAAAAATGTCACCAGCTAAACTATTAAACAAGTAATAGAGGAAGCTATAGGCATTCTATACTCCTTTAAGTAAGTCCTTATTCAACACATTTATAGGGAGGGAAACTCTATAGCGGATTGGTTCAAAAATAAAGGTTTGATCTCATTAGGACAAAAATATTGGATGAAATTTGAAGAGCTTCCTAAGGACCTTGTCTAAAGGATAAAAAATTAAGTTATATCTAATGAAAATATATTATGATGAATTGGGGAAGCCATTAAAGCCTAGGGAAAGGAGATATTGGGTCCTTAATATTAATTATAGTTGGGTATTCTAATGGTTTGGTTATTATTTTTTGGGCTTCTTGAGAAGTTTCTAGACTTTTTAGTGCATCTATTAGACTTCTCAAATAACAAAAACAAAAAAATACCTTCTGGTTATGTGTTGAGGAGTCTACAGTCTAAATTTGGGAAAGATTCTTTCACCCCTGTGTTGGTTTTACTAGGAGCATAATGGGTTTACCAAACAAAATAGAACTTAAAATGCCACAATAAGTAAAGAAGAATGAGAGAATTTGGGAGGCATTGCAAGTTGGGGGATTTGCAAGGTTCATGGAAAAAATAGGACATGATAAGCATATGTTGAACATATTTGTGAATGTTTGGGAAGATATAACCATCAATGTTAATGGAGTCACTTTGGAAATCAAAAATAAACTAATTTCACATATAACAGGTTTGGTTATTGAGTAAACTAAAATCTACAAGTCTACTAGAGACTATAAAAGAGATAAGGAGATATTCTTGGAGGAAGGGGAAATCTGTAAATACTACATAAAATATTTTATCTATAATAACTACCCAAGCTTTATGCTAAGGTCACTTATAATCAAATACAATATGTCACTCTAGAAGGTAGGTTTAATGTTGTTATATGGTCTTTATTTATGATTTTGAATTATTTTAGTCATGGAATTATGTTCAACCTACCTTTATTTATCCTACATTCACGTGAAGTCTTTGTCTTGAAGTTTATGAAAGCAAATTATCTAGATCCCAAACATGAAAGGGTGATATATATCATTCATAAATACTTTAAGGGTATGAACCATATCAATCCAGCTATCTCTCAACCTCAAAATAAACCTATGGAAGATGTACATTTGGATATTAGGAAAATTAAAAAGGTATGGATTAAATACCCTGGGAGCACTAGCAAGAATACAAAGGTCAATTCTTCCAAGAGACCTATTGAGAAAATGATTAATGTTAAAGAGATGAAAACCTCTAAGATGCAAGACAATATCAAAAAATGTCTAAGGAGTGTGATAAGTAATTTAGTGGACATATAGGGTAAGCAAGGTAAAATAGGACATTCTGTGGGAGACTGTATTGTAGTTGAAGATGATAGAATGATCCTGAGGATGTTTATAATAATGAGGATCAACGGGATATGTCATCTCAAACTAAGAATCTTGAAGCTTGAAAAGGAGTGGCTAGATATGAATCCAAATAAAAAGGTAAGAATCCTTCTAATAAATAACAATAAGATCTTAATGAGAATTTCAATAATCTTGTTAGTTCTCTTAAGGGAAAGGATAATGCATACAACATGGTTGAAGAATTAGACCTTCAAAAATCCATCATGCATTGGTTCATGAGGTAACTTATATATATCAAAAGGGAAGGTGATTTTTTTACATCAAGAGAACATCATATTGAACCAAATCACTATGGCTAAAGATAATGATAAACAACTATAGAGTCTCCAATTTAGGGTGGATATTTTAGAGAATGAGAATTACAATCTTAAAAACAACATAAATTTATTGGTACATTATATCAATGCAGTCATGAATGAGGGGATTTAGAATGTTGATAACCTCATAGCACACCTTGGAGATTTATTCGAAGCAAAGACATTTGGCAAAGGGAAAGGTAAGTAGGGGTAATGTAGTGGGTTTCAGAAAGACATTGACAAATAATAATTGTTGTTTGAAATTAATGTTAATCTCAAAAGGATGGAAAGCTATTGGGAGGGCATCTTAGGAAATTTAGACATGGATTAGGCTCAAGTTTATCCTTTTTTGTCCTTTTATGTTCCTTATACTATTTCTAGGTTGTGTTTTGGTTGTATTTATCCCTATTTTAGCATAGTTTCTCTTTTGGTCTATGGTAGACCTATGTATCTCTTTTGTTTGTACTTCTCTTAGGATCTGGGAACCCTAGTTCAAAAAAAATCCCCCCTTTAACCTCAATAAAAAAGACATTATATAACTCAATAATGAGCAAACTTCTATTTGCAATTTGAATTTCTATAATATTTAAGGAGAGATGAGAGGGGGATATAAATTTTATTAATTTATTAAGCATTTACCAAAATCAACAATAAAATGGGAAAGAATCCTACCTCCAATCTTCTTGTTTCCAAACTCCTTCAATATTTTGCTTCTCCCCTTTAACTCCCTCCACCAAAATGAACCCCAATCAATAACTAAAACAAGATAGTGTGGGAAATAAAAGAAGCTATAAATCTCATATCCCAATGATTTTCAACCCAACCTAATAAATGGGAGATTACTTTTCTTAAAAGAGTGACCTCATGACTTAAAAAACCATACCTCCTCCTAATGGCCTTACATGCCCATGTGGGCTTACTTGTCCATGTCAACTACTTAATACAAATTCAAATCATCATTTACACTCAACAATAAATTCTCTTACATTGTCCAAATTTACACTCCAAAATAACATCCACCCACCCTATTCAAGGTCCTAACCAATATCTCCTCTAACATTCGTAGAGGGGCTAGGCACAAGTTGACAATAAAAGCCATTATAAAATTCCTCATGATTTATGTGGATATAGATATTTATTGTATTGTCATATAAATTAAAAAAAATATATTGTTCTAATTTTATTTCAACAAATAAATATTTCAAAAATAAGAAATGGAATAAAATTTTAATTTATACATATTTGAAGGATTAACATGTTAGGAAAATGATGACAAAAAGGGCACAAATGTTTAAACATAGGGGGAATTACACTCTATAATATTAGTCTAGGACATGTAGGAGTAGAGAGAGGATCTATATAATATGTGATAAATATTTAATGCAGTGGCCTCTCTAGGATAGGCCTCTATGGAAGTGTAGATATCTATCATTAAAATCTTTAAGTAGGTTGCACCCTTTAAGGTGGCTCAACTAAATATTATTGTGTGCTAACCAAATATATCTATAATAGAGGGTACTCATAAGGGATACCCAAAACAATAATGACATCATTAGAATATATGTATTTTAGGCATCTTTGCATTATATAAGGAACTGCATGAATCTATTGAGTCTAAGGGCATCTTGATAGTATATTAAAGACCCTTGCATTGGGTAATACATGAATATAGTGGACACATGTGAATTATTAACCTATAATTGTAGTTTAATTTGACTAATGGAACTTAGAATGTGACCAGTGAATCCTTTTATGACCATGGTTTTGGGAAGCATATTTTGATCTGTGTATTTGAGATGATAAAGAAGTGTGTTTGTACACATATTCACACTTTCACTTAGTTTTTTTATCATAATTTACATTGGTGTGCCTAAATAAATGATGTTTTCATTTATCAAGTCTTGAATATTGTGTCTCAAATTGATGCATTTATTAGTAGTATGGCATGGTGTCCTATGATAATCACAAAAGGCATTCTGGTCAAAACCTTTTCAAAGAGGATGATTCACATAAAGCTCTTTAATGGGAGGAAGAGATATGATATTGCATTCCAATAGTGTTTTGAAAACCTTATATGGAGGTTCTAGGAGATTAGTAAACTATATCCTTGGAGGAGTTGATAAGATAATGTGTGGATTATGCTCTAAAACTACAAGAATTGTTTCTTTCATGTCATTCTTATTATTAGTTGGCCTTACCTTTTATGGTGGCTTCCTTGAACTCTTTGTTTGTGAATCTAAATTGGATATATAGTTAAGCTTGCTCATTTTTAATTTCATAACTTATCTTTCCTTTATTATATGGCACAAATATGTGAATGAGAAAAAATTATTAAAAATAATAAATTCATGCAAGGATGGAAGCAAACTTTGTTTAAATATGTCCTATAATTATCTATCTACCATAAAATTTGTCATTTTGGATAACATGATCTTCTATCTTAAGATATATCATATAATAGTCTCAATAGATTTTTGTTTGAGTAGATAAATCTAAGCATAGGAAACCTTCTCACCAATATCGATTAAAAAATGTACAAGAAACATATCAGCCAATGGATTAAATGCATGTAATGATTGGTGTGGTAAATCATAAATCCATTGTAGTGCATAGTCTTTAAGACTTATCAAAAATAATTTAGTCAATAATATATCATTGGATGCATATTCAAAAGATGTTGCATGAAATTCTTTAAGATGTTGCTAGGGGTCACCCTTGCCATCATATAGTGTAATATAGTGTGCCATAAAATTGGTAGGTAGTGTATATACTGCTATATATTTTACCAATGGAGTGTGCAATAAGACATGAGAATATAATGCCTAATTAGGTTTTGAATCACCTTGATCCATATTTTAAACCTTAGTTTGCAGAGTTTAGATCTATTTCATAAGGGATTGTACATCAGGGGAAGAGGAATGTGTTCTAAAAAAAGTTGGTGTTCCCAATGGCATAGTAATCTATTAAAGTGGCCCCTGAGTTTCCCCCATTGTGGAAGATGGTGCAAAATTTATATCCAATAGAGTAAAAGTCTGATAAGATTATGAAATGTTTGCATTTTTGATATCCAAAAGAGTTTGTAATATTTTAGTTTGAGCAATAGGTTACTCATGAAGTATTTCTCTAAAAATCTATAGGGCTTCCTCTTTATTGAATTCAATTTGTTCATTATTTAGAGGAGGGATTACATCTCGGTGTCCATCTTGGGGAACAATGTTATCTTGATCATATAGTAATACTTGAAGTTGAAATCTTCATCATGTGGGGAAATATTTAAAGGTGGGGATATTTTATCCATATTATGAATTCTAGCTAAAGGAATGTGAGTATGCTCAATGGGAATACTGCCTAATCTAGCACTTCTTATTAAAGGAGTATAAATAACTTGGTTAGAGTGCATATAATAAGAAATAGATACTTGAAAAATTGTTTTTATAATTTAATTTTTTAAATATAAAAAATCCTAAAACTTTAAACATAAATATCAAAAATAAGGATAACCCCCTAGTAACACTATGGTGAGGGTTTGGCAACATTCGAATAATAAGTAAGTTCACCAATATGTTTTACAAATTTAGGGGAATAAAAAAACTTAGATGAAAAACTAATGTACAAAATTAGAGGGAATAATATAGAAATATCAAGCACTCACTTATTTGAAACTATGTAATTATGGAAACTTACCAAAAATAGTAAATTATAAAAGATAACAAAAACGTCAATAAAAAATAGTGTTTTAGGAGGAATCAGACGTTGATACTCACTAAGTGTGACAATGTACTGACTAAGATCATGGATCTAGCACTATATCATGGCCTAGGCAACAATACCCTAGACTTGACACTAGAGGAGTGGCATTTATTTCCACTCTAACAGTGTTCTTGTCCACTTATAGTGAGAAAATTAGGACTTTTGGGTTCTCTATATCTTTGTATGCAAAGCCTATATTTGGTGTTGGAGCTTGTGATCACTTGTGGAGACCATTATGTGACTGATTTTACTTTAAAACCCTAACTCCTTTACACGTAAATACTATTTAAAATCAATGGGGAAAAGGGGTCAATGGTTGAATTTAGGAAAGAGCTCAACACCCCATGTGTTGAGCATTACCTACGTACTAATACTCTAAATATGGATCAAAATTCATGTATTTATCCCATGCTACGATGGTGTGTTAATAACTAGAATAATATGTGAGATGATGGTGAAACACTAATGTGATTAAGTACCTTAACTATGACTTGTAAAAAGGAGTATGTATTCAAACCTGAGCTTTAGACTACTATGGCTATATGTAATCATAATTAGGAGAAATATGTACTTTTATCTCAATGTGAAATTATGATTTTGGTGTTTTTCAATGTGGAATCCCCTTATGTGATAAATGGTTTTAAATATGTTTATATAATCATATCCTTAAAATTACTTTGAATGGGGGTCACTAGGGACATAGGCCAACCTTTTCATAACTTTTGATTTTGTAAATTAGTCATTATTTATAAGGAAGACAAGAGAATGGCCACAAACACTAGAGTGGTGTGTTATAGTCCCCTAGGGTGTTGTATTCCAATGGGTAGTTTTATCATGTAGAGTGTAAAATAAGGCCTAAACTATACCTAAAGATAATAAGAATAGGGTGGATTATACCTAGGGTTCATTTATCAACTTAGAAGAGTGAGTGTTCTACACGCAAGGTGTTTGGAAGTGATAAAAATAATTTCTAAGATAGGTTTATAGCTAAGTGTGTAAAATAATGGTCACACATGCATGTTTTTAGCTTAAATTTTAATTTATGTGTCTACACAAATAATCAATGTAAGCAAAGTGGAAAAGTTAGAAACATAAATATATGTAAGGAGACATGGTAAGAAAATAGGGACCTAGGCTGCCTAAAATGGATATATGACAATTTCAAGAAATCTTATAGCCACACTAAGTATAAGTTTAGATAAACATTAAACAATGATACAAATTTATTCAATAAACAATTGTGGAACTTCTATCTAATAAATTAAAAAGCTAGGGTTAGAATATACTTACTTTTAAGAGGACCTATCGAGCCTCAATATCCTCCTTAGCTAATAGTGTTTTGCAAGAGATTATTGTGGTTGTGAATATATCAAAGGTAGAATCAATATCTAGGCTAAAATGACTCCTCCTAATGAATATACAAGACTCCACAAGACAAGCTTTCCATCAAGACAAGATCCTAAGCAATAAACCTTCCAAGTGTAGATGATGGAAGAAGTATGAGAAATATAAAATTAGAATGAATATATCTCCATTAAAATGAAATAGTAATGTTTAATTATAGTTCTCAATAACACTAACCCATCCTGAAAGTTAATCTGACACTATTGGCCCACTGCGATGTAGTTCAAAATGGGCAAACCGACCTCAACCTATGTTAGAATGGCCAATATAGTTGAAAATATAAATCTAACACATTTATAACTACATCAATCAAGTAAATGTTTTAATAAAGGGATAGGTTTCAAATAATACTACATGGAAGTAGGTCGATGTAGTAGGAAATATAGGTACTGATATAGCTATAGGATGTAAGATGGAAGGAGATAAGTAGAGGATCAAGTCTGAGGAAGATATAATGGATATATGAATGATAGATAGACAAAAATATCTCTCTTGAAGCACCAAAGGCATTTCCACCCCTTTCTTATTTCACACTTTAAGGTGTGCACTCGGGGAGATTGAAGCTCAACATGTTGTTGTAAGAAAAAGCATCAGTAAATGATAAAGTGAAAAATATTATGTTTATATATATTGTGAGTCATATATGCCTAACGACTTTTCTTGGTTTTTTGTGTGCCATCCTTTATAAATGGATCTTAAAATATCTTAAGCTTTGCATTAAGTTATGTAACTAAATCATTCAAAGACATATTAACATCATTGAGCTCAATAGTGTTCTAGATTAAGTCTTGCATCTTATGTCTCAAGCTGAAACATCTATTAGTTAAATATCCTATTCATTTATTCCAATCATAATATGCATTGATATATAACCTCTTAGGTTTTTAATCTTTAATATCAACATCCATTGGTATAATGAGAGATATGAGCTTGCACTCGACTAAAAATTTTAACATCTTATGATGAGGTTTTGATAATTGTGTAAATTGTCTCCTTTGAGTAGCCAATATGACAAACTTATTATTAGGTTATGAAATTGCATTATCCAATGTTTTAAACTCATTATTATTATTTTTAACCTTGTATTTCAAAGGTGGGTTGCTTTAAAACCTGGCATTATAATATGTTGGAGGATTAGTCCCATACTTTAGCTTACTCATGACAATTAGCTTAACCTCACAATCTTTAACTATGTGGCACACATATTCAAATTATTGGAAGCATTTGAACATGATATAATAATAGATAGGCAAAGATAATATTTTATTGAATACGTCTCACAATTCATTATTATTCATATGACTTTTCACTTTTGAAATCATAGTCTTACAATGAATCACATAGTCACTAATGAGCTCATTAAGTCTTTACTTGAGTTTTACAATTTTATCATAGAATACCTCATGACTAATATTGATAGAAAAGTGAGTGAGTAATTGGTCAATTAAAGGATTTAACTAATTTTTAATTTTGAGAGGAAGGTTACAAAACCATCATAAGGCATAGTCCTTGAATCCACTGAGAAAAATATAGGTCAAAAACTTATAGTTAGATGCACAGTCAAAACATGTTGAATACAAGGCTCTAAGATGTTATGAATCATATTTGCCATTAAATAGTGTAATCTTTGATACATAAAATTATATATGTAAAGGATAAATATAAATATTTAGGCTCAAATGGTTGTGTAATAATTCTTGAGATTTTTTCAAATGGCCTGTTTTATGAGATCCTTGTTCTATTATATTAACCTTGGCTTGAATATAAAAAAAAATTTACAAGTGATTGATTGGTAGACATATTATATTGATTAGAAATAGGTGGTGTAACATGATTATTAATCTTAGGAGTCACAATGGTTTGTTGTGTAGGAGGAACCATAAAAATTTGAGGAGTAGCTTGTGTTGGTCGGACACTAAGTGTAGGCATTGCTTGTGTAGACATAAGTGTATGCACATGGATAATAATAGTTATAATAATGATATAAACACCTATTTTAGGATATATTCCTCTAAAAAGTGGATTATTTTTAGTTAAAATTTTATCATTTCATTCCTCAAATGTGGGATCTTTAATGAGTTTTTACTTTTCATCTCTAGTTACATGTAACAATGTATCAATCATATGTGGATTCATTTCAAGATATTTTGTAAGTTCATGCTTAACTATATCATCAAAAATATCATGAAAATCAATGTAATCATTTTATCGATGAGCATTTGTATGTTAATAGTATCTTCCATTGAAATTCTATCAGGGTTTATATTATGTAGATAAGGAAAATCAAATATTAAATTTAAAATTCAAACCCTAATAGAGGATAAATATAAAAATCTAAGGTATAAAATGATTAGGATTCATTCTTGGTTAAGTAAATGGTCATGTTCACCAATTTTTTTTACTTATTTTAGATTAATGTTATTTAAATAAGTTAAAACTATGATATGTTTAAATTGTGTAAACTATAGAAATAATACCTTAATCTTAATTGGAAAATTGATAATAAATATTGCACCTAGAAGATTGGAAATTAAAAAAACACTAAGATAGAGATGTACTTAGATTATTTTTGTATTACATTTCTCATGATAGTTATCATTAATATTAAAAAAAAATAGTTCATCACTTCTCATATCAGTGAACTATAGCTCAAACCCTACTTGGACACTCTTGGTAATAATGAGACCCTTGTAATGATTGAAGTTATTTTTCTTCTACCAACACTGTCCCTATAGACTGTAGAACCATATGACTTCTTAAACCACTATTTATTTTCATGGATATGATTCATGTGTATATAATTTCCTTTAGTCCTATGTGTCGATCCCTATTTTTTTCCTTTGAAACTCTAGTCTTACTTTTGAACACAAGGTGATAATTTAAAAAGAGGTTAGTGTACTAGGTTGGATAAACCTAACCACTTTTTATTAACTAAGCATTTTATAAATTTAAATACTCCAAAGAGGGCTCAAACCACACATAGTTATCTCATTTATTTATGTGTGTGAAACATCATGATCAATGTAGAATGTGAGTCAATGTTTGGATTTCAAAAATTGGGACCATGCAATTTTGAGTTATGTGTGTATTTAGACATGGATCTAGGTTTTATCCATTCAAGGTTTTTTAGATGTGTATGTCTTTGTGATGTCTCAAGATAATTGTAATTTTTTTATTAATTTGATTTCCAAGTAGTGGAAAAGTTACCTAGTGAGTCTAATCTTAGGATTGATTTTTTATTTATAACTAACCCTTTGATATTCCCCACTATGACCAACCCATGAAATGTGTCTAGGACAACTAAATGGAGACTTATTAATTTGATAAATATTTGTTAAGTGTTCTTGGATGCTGTCAACATAAAATAGACACTTGCAATAACCACAAATTTATGAATGTTGATGGGATTCTCCAAGGAGTAAAAGGTAGTGAATTGAAATATGGAAGAGATTTGTTTAGGATTATGGGATATTCTTTCACAAACTAGGATGATACTGAGAAAGTATATCAGAAAGATAAGGTTGGCCAAGGAAACAAAGGAATATATGGATAGGGGAAAGTGTGCATAAGAGTGACATGTGTATGCAATGTCCAAGTATGTCTAAGTGTATCAAATTCAATGTTTCTGAAATCTCTAAACTACCAAATTTGTGTCTGCACATATATTGAAATTTAGAGTTGTATTTAAATAATAAATAACTTATAAGCATAATGTTGTTTACTATTTTGTTGATTTTAGAAAGGTATTTGACATTATTCCCATATAACTTCTAATCCATCTGATTCTAAATCTAAATATTTTCGCGATGACACTTATGAGAGTTTGGTTGGTAAGATATAAACCCCTACTAGTTTTCTAGAATATGTAAATAGCACCATTGGTTTTTAACATGGTTATCCAATTTATTGTATTTCATTTAGATCCTACATAGATATGAATCTGATGAATCATTACAAGTTTATAGAAAACATGTGATGGTAGAGTGATTTATGATATAATCATCACTATTGTATTATTTTTAGATGACGTTTTTCTCACATTACATACTATTGAAAACCTACAAAGGCATCTTAACATTCAGATCTCATTATTTAAACCTAAATTAAGATGGAACAAGATAGTATAGGGTTAATACTATAGAAATGGATAAACACAAGGGAGACAAACATATCTATAGCATGCCAATTACTTGAAAACTCAAATAGACATATTTTGAATTTAAATGTTAATATATATTAAAAATAGTAAGTACAACTATCAATTGGTATTAATATAAATTGAAAACAAGGGTAGGTTTATTATGTACATGTAAATATGATATAGAATAGGTTAGAAGTAGACTAGATCTATATTTTAGATCATTCATCAGATTATCAATATTTTCACGATGTGGCATTAGCCACTTGCATTGGATCTAGATGGTTATGTCGATGCATTATCTAACTTGGATGTAGGTTTATAGTATGAAATATTAATTGGATATGGGTGTGATCACCTAGAACATTATATATTTTTTTAACCTTTGCTCTAGTGTACTTAGATCTCACTCATAGATTGTCATTCCTTGTTAAATGATCAAACCCTAGCTCTTTATCTTTATAATGACTATAAGAAAAATGAATTAGTGGGATCAAAATATTGAGCTAACCCAAAATACCTCTCTGTTAATGGGTGTTACCTACATATCCACTACTATGAAGAGGGCCTCATATTGATGTATTTCTCCCCTAATGTGTTGTCTTATTTGTACACAAGGGTGTAATATTTAAAAAGAAAGTACATATAGTGGCCTAGCTTGTAATTTGGTAAAATAATACTCATGGATTACTCCTTTATTACTTAAGACATGTATATGGGTTTTACATATGAATGATATTGAAATAGGAAAGAATAGGGAAGCTTTATTCACTTGAATGCT
Source organism: Torreya grandis (assembly GCA_037957365.1). Lineage (NCBI taxonomy): Eukaryota > Viridiplantae > Streptophyta > Pinopsida > Cupressales > Taxaceae > Torreya > Torreya grandis. The sequence continues at coordinate 484,512 of JARHVA010001732.1, forward strand.
TGATTGAATGATTTTGGTAAGTTTTTTGGTGAGAGGTATGAATTTACTAGTTGAGGTATGAATGATGATTGATTGTGCATATATACCAATCCTTTTAATAAAAATATTTCATTAAATCACTTAGGCCAACCATAAGAACACGTTACAATTTAAAATTTTACAACCTTAGGGCACTATAAACTTAATTTGGCATAAGACACTTATGTTGATATAGGCATTTGGCTGGGACACAAGTGTCCAAGAAGTTAGACAATAGGTACAAGTCTAAAATTTGTATAGGATGATAATAATTAGGTTTATAATATTTTGCATAGTATAGTTTTTTTTTGTCATCAGAATAACACATGGTCAGACTAAGATATAATTAATAAGGACAAGAGATAGTGTATGTGAGCCTTTTAATAGCAGGTTGGTCTAGGAATTAAAGTGTACAACTATGAGAAGTACTTGCCAAGTATACAACATTGGAGTGCTATATAATTTATATTTAATATCTAAATTTCCCCCCTTTAATATAGTAATGAAATTGATAGTTTAAATGAAGATAAATGTGTACCTAAGTGTGTATAACACACCTTGTCTTTACATGAGTCCAACTTCAGGGATTTAATGATGACTAACTTGCAACCAAGATCATGTTAAATTATATAATCAGTTAATATATTTCAAAATCAAAATAATTTTTTTTGAAAGTAAATTAAAAAAAAATTAGGAGTACACATGTATTGATGTAACTTTTTTACCTTTGGAAATTTGTTTTGAATAATTGTTTCATTATGAATAATTGAAACTAAGATTAAGACAAATTTAAAACCTGAACATACATACATACATACATACATACATACATACATACATACATACATACATATATATATATATATACATATTCAGATTGGAGGATAATTTTTCTCCAACCTTAGAGAAAAGGTGAGTTGCCACCTGGTAGTTGAGGTTAACTCAACTGTGCAACCCAATCATACTTATAACCTAGTTAATATGAGTGATCCAAGTCAACTCACACTATAAATCTAGTGATGGTGGATGATATAATCACTACATCCTCTAAACTTGGTAATATTGAGTGATTTTATCAACTCAATCAACCTTGCCAAAATTGAACCAATTACTTTAATATATTGACTCAATAACAATTTGTAAAAATCCATATTGGTGTATGCTAAAGTCCATAAAAGTATTTTAAATCTAAAATTGATTTTTATTTTATAATATAAGGTTCCCTTTTCATGGTATATGCACCTCATATATGTCTATGTTTGAAACCTAGATATAACAATGGTACCAATGTATAGAATGCTGCCAAAAATATTTATTTGAATCATACAAATATAAAATTTGACCAAATTTTAAAATTTAAAAGTTTGGAATACATCTTCCCATGGCATTCCCCCACTAAAATCTAAACTAAGAACTAGTATAAGTGTGGAAAACATGTTTCCATAACATGCCCCCACTAAATTTGAAATTGTGAACAATGTGGAGGTCATGCCTCTATGACATGCCCATTGATATTTCCACCCCTTTTTACCTCTCTTCCCCCCCCCCCTGCCCCCTCATTTTAAGGTGATGGGAAGTATAAATTGGTAGTCACATTACCTCAAAAAGATAATATAATTATATAATCTGTGAATGTATCATGTAGCATATATAAGAAACATGTCTAGGTAAATATATAATTGAAGTGTGTAGAATTTGATCGCACCAAGGCCTAATATGATTGATATAGATCATTATAACATATAAATAGTAACAATATAAGATCAACAAGCAATCAAGCACATACACAACATCACTCAAAATCAAATCAAAATACAATAGTCCAAGGAGACATCAAACAAAGAGCATGTTTAAATACCACACAATCAAAGGAATATTACTTAGTTAAATGTCCATAATTCAAGAAATGACATATTCAAATTTATATAAAATAATCAATGATATATTTAAATGTCAAAGTAAGTAAATGAAGGCATTAGGGCCATAAACAATGGAGCATATTAAAATACTCAAATAATCAATGCAATAGCAAGCAAGAAAAGACATTTAAGGAAGTGCATAAAAAGAAAACATGGAAATTAATAAAATAACATAAACACAACATATTAATCATTATATATTTTATACATCCAATTCCTAACACCATTGGTGTTTAAATTATCAATCTCACTTAAATTGCACTCAAATGCACATTTTAGATCAAAATCTATAAAATGCCCTAAATGGTTCAAACTTGTCACTTACAAGTGCCAGTTTAGGTCAAAGTATCCCTAAATAGGGAAATGCATTTTATGGGCCAGCTAACTTTGATAAGATCATTTTGAGTCAAAATGACAATTTCGTCATTTAGTGCTCTGGATCACTCTTTTCTTCTAATTCATTGGTACACATCACGTACCTTTATTATTTGGTGTTGGCAACATCCTAAATGGGAATATAGCTCCAACGCATCTAACATCTCCTTCTAATTCCTCTCCAATCAAACTATGACCCAGTAATATGATTTTATGACCATTTTGATTAATTGTGCACCAATTTTCAAAGAATTGCACTAAACTTGAATAAACTTACTTAAACTAATTAATCCAATTTAATAACTTAATTAAGAATTCCATAGATATTTTTGAATATCTCATTATTGGAAATTGATTTTTAATATCTACATCACCTAGTGACATCATCTATGGGGTGGCATCCATCAAGCCATAAGTGCATAAAAGATCAGGATTATGGGTCACCCATGCTTAGTTAATGCCTCCCATGCCTCTTTAATGCTTATTTATCTTGAGTATATTTATGATTTTAATTCCAAATATTAGGTTATCCATGGACACACATCTCAATCTTGAGATGGATGATCATGGTTAATCCTGATCAATCTAAAAAAACTATAAATAGAGAGGCCATGAACATGAATAAAAAAGCTTGATTTAAGCAAAGTTATTATATAGAATTGTCTCCATAATCCTTTACAATAGACCATTTAAATTAGTTACAAGCTTCATTGATAGGCTAGTTTATTTATTTGGAATCATGAGCCCAAGTGTTATGGAGTGTTCTTGAGACATTGGAGGAGTTTTCCACCTTTGTTGACAAAGACAATGATGCTTGATCAATGGAGAATATGCTTTTGAGCCACATGGGTATGGTGAATCCATTTGGGAAGGTAATATTATGTTTATTTCTCTAATTTTTTTCTTGATATCCTTTGTAATTCCCATAGGAATTGATACGCTTAGTTAGTTAGTTCTTTATGCATTTTTCATGATTTATGGACTAATGTTTGACTAACTTGCTTTATAATCCTCTCTACATTCTTAGCATGCCTAGTGGGACAAGACACATCCCACACATGAATAAGATCATTTTTCAAATTTAAAATCTTCATTTGGATCATTAAAAATCTTGCAATTTGATTTTTTAACTTTGTTTTACCATTTTTCTTTGTCACAGGTTTACACAATAACCATCATCAGTTAGTAAAACTATCATTGGTTAGCATAGTTATCATCAGTCATTGTTGGTATAACCATTGTCGATTAGATAACAATCATTGGTTAGTAAGTGTAACCATTGTTGGTTAGTAGAATCAACATCGGTCACTATTTTTTTCTTAAAAACACAAACCTAAGAGCTCTTTTTTTCAAGTTCATTATTTCAAACCCAAAGTATCTTCAAGGCTAAAGGACACACTAATATTTTTATTTTAGTACCAAGCTTGAAATTTGATAAAAACATGTTTATATTACCTTGTGCATGCTTTAAAATGGACTAGGAACTTTATTTTGGTGTTTAACAAAAAAAATTAGATGTTTATGGTGAATGTTTTCAAAGTTTGCAATTAAGACCAAGGGGTCACAATAACACCACCTCACCTTTCCATTTGGGGTTAAAAATGAACTCACCTTTCCAAGATTTTTGTATTCACTTAATTGTTTAAATTATATTTTTGTTTCAAAAAAAGAGAGGTGTTGCGTGTATGATCTTCCATTTATCCCATTTAGGGAACCCTTGGAATCAAAAGCACCATTCCTATTGAAAATAGCCTAGCCAAGGCTTAGAAAGAAAGTCATCTAAGCACTCCCCAAAAACTCATCAAATTTTGGGTGACCTTGAAAATAACCTTAAAGTCTTTATATTTCATGATTTATTTATTTTTATGCAAACTTGGCTTATAAGGGGGCATCATTACCTCCCATGAGTTATTTAGGGAAGCTTTGACCCAGGGTTTCACCTCTTAGTATTGAGTTCATTTGGCTCCTAATTGGAGTTGCACACGGGATGTATCTGCATTTAGACATCACACTACACTGAGCAAATAGTAGGATGTAGTGGTTATAAAAAAGACTAGACCTTTTTACAACTAGTTAATGTCATGGTCACCTAATTTTTATGTTTGTATTTTATATCATTTGATTTGAAAGTCACTACACAATTGATTCCCCTAGAACGATAAAAAATTGATAGTTTAGTAGACCCCACTTTGCCATACCTTATCAGTTTAGACTTAAGATACTTGTTTTTTGTCATTAGCTTACTTAGTCTTGATTTGTGTCTAAAACTGATTATTAACTCATTGAACTTAACCAAAACATATTATCCTCAATTTTATTGAGCAAGGGAGGCATTACGTTGTCTAATTGAAAAAATCATCTTTTCCTTGTTCAAATTGATATCAAAAGCTTTGTCTCATGTCATCTACTTTGATGTAGTCATGCTACCCAATTGAGTCTAGATATTTTACCCAATTTGTTTAAATCCTTCATTTATAATCCACATTTAAAATTGAACCTTTCTGAGTTCTAACGGTTGGTGTGTCAAAGTGGGTTCACCATTTGTGCACTAAACTTGTTCTAACTTGTGTTCAATTTTCCATTTGGATTTAAGGTCATTTATTAAGACTCAAAATTACGTTATCATCTTGGTGGACTAAAGTCATCTTACGTATCACTCACACTTTGAGTCTTAGAACATATTTTATCCTATTGGAACCATGTGGTGATGTTGTGCTACCTATTTGGTCCTAGCTTTATACTTCATGATTCACGTATGTTTTTACATCTCGAGTTGCTTAGTCCATTTTGTCTTCTTCATAATCTGAAGCGATTTCCTCTAAACTTATAGGGTCAACTTGTCAAAGTTGAAACTTGTTTTTATATTATGGGCATTTCATAAAGATTTAGGCTTTGGTGTACTACTTTTCACCTTGGGTCTTTGAGTTACCTTACCCTCTTTCGATCTATATAATTTTAACTTTACCAAAGGTTGAGTAGGTTCATGAACCAAATCTTTTAATTGTGCATGGTTCCAAACCACCCTCTCTTATAGTCTCATTGGTACTTTGGTTATTTGTTTAAAAGAGAGTCAGAGCATACTTTGTTTGGTTTCCAAGCATTAGTCCAAAGTTAGTCAACACATAAAATATCTCTTTTAGACATGACTCAAAGGTTCACTCATAGTGAGGCCTCTTATGGCCTTAGTTATGAAGATGAGCAATTTTATGATGGTCAAGATAACCCCATTATTTTTTATGACATCCCCACAATAGTAGGATTTTAAGATGATTATAATGAATATCAACTCCAAAAAGATCAAGATGAAGCCCTTCTTAGATTGATAAAATCAGGTACTAAAATACCTTCTAACTTTCCTACAGAACAATTGCATACCTTAGTTAGAGAAGGAGAGCAATAAAGGAAAGAGCAATCTTTTGCATGAATAGACATACCTTCTTCCTCTAACAAAGGAAAAGAAATACAAATAGAGTTAAAACCCATAAATCCAGATCTTCTAGCTAAGATCAAGATAATAAGTTAACGATATGAAAATAAACTTGTCATATACTTAATTGACTCCCTATTTCCCACTTCAATTCAAAATGATGCTTCGAAAGAGCAAGGAAATATGGTTGAAAGTATGCAACAAATATTGGATGAAGACATTACCATAGTGGATCAAGGTAATCTAAATGAATAGTTAAAGTCACAAAAGACCTTACAAAGTGTTCCATTTGACATGAAACATACATTCTTAAATCATCAAGAACCTCTTATTACTTTACAAACTCAAAAACCCAAACATTCAGTTCAAATTGAGGAAATCCCTCAAGACAATTTGGCTAGTTCTTTCCAACCAACACAAAAATTGGTAAATAAACATAGAAATTTTCAAAATCAACAAAGTACAAAACAACCAAATTTAGTGAATGTTTTACAATCCAAAAATTAATGACCTATGTTCTAAATTCAAGGAGTAAATCAGAACCAAGTCATGGATCGAAAGGTATACACTCCCTATAGATCCACACAAAACTAGGGGCACATTCCACCCCAACAGCAACAAAACTATGGGCACATTCCACCCCAATAGCAACAAAACCAAGGGTATATTTCACCCTAACAACAATGAAATTAGGGGCACATTCCACCCCAAAAACATCTTATTCAATCTATAAATACACCAAACATGCAAGAATGGAATTCTATGAAATAAATTGTTCAAATATTGGAGACAAATAATAGTCAAAAAGTATAAATTCAATGAGATATGCCCATATCCATTTGATTTATCTATTCTATAAAATCCCTTTCCAAAAAAATTTAAGGCACCCAAATTTGACAAGTAAAAATGAAAAAGAGATCCACACAAGCACATACAAGTATTCTTTGTCTTATGTCAAGAGGTTGATTATAGCAGCGAGTACTTACTATGACTATTTATATGAAGTTTAACAGGATAAACTCTTGATTGGCTACTTAAACTACCCAAGCAATCAATTGTAAATTGGAATGACTTATTAAAAAAGTGTATTAACCATTTCTCATATAACATAGAATATGAATTAACCATTGTTGACTTATGCAAAGCCAAGCAGCGTGATGGTGAAAGTTTTGCCATATATATGCAAAGGTGGAGAGCACTGGAAGGTTGCTTTCAACATAACTTGCCAAACAAAAAATTGGCTGATATCTTTGCATAGAATTTGCATCCTAAAGTTGTGCGTCATCTGTGGTTAGTTTGTGCTAACTAATTTGAAGAAATTATTGACAAAAGAGTATAGATTGAGAAGTCTCTTATTGTTAAGGGCCTTGTTAAGATTTTTTTCCAAGGTCAAGCATCTAATCAGACTAAATCATCAGTTTAAATAGTTATGAAGAATAAATCTAAATGATTTAGCAAAAATAAGAACATGGTTGGAAATGGGGTGACTGAAATAAGACATGTACAAATGGTATAAGCTATGCCTCCTCTAAATGTATAATTAACTCCCCCAAATCCACTACCTACTTTACAAAGACAACCTCCATGAAGGACATTTCATAACAATTTTAGAGTCTTTAGAAAGTTACGAGAATTGATTGAAATAGTGTTACAAAAGCTTGTTGTATCTAATTTAATTGTATGGCCATTATCAAGGCCATTTCCTCAAGATAAACCAAAACTAGATTGGTACAAAGAAAACAAATGGTGTAACTTTCATCATGTTGCTAGTCATGGTACATATCATTATGTTCAATTATGACATATTATTGAGGATTTTATTGAAAGTGGTGAACTATAAATTAAGTTGGCCCCTAATCATGACACAAATTAGGATATGGAAATCTACAAAGAACCCTTTCCTTGATATTACCACCACCACCAAGAAATAATTAAAATGGTCACAATCAAGGATAGAGGTAGAATCAGACCCAACAATAAGGTCAGGATCATAATGAGCATAATCAAGATCATAATGCCCATACTAACAATGTGGCTTATAATAACGTACCTTACAACTATAATAATACTGTGGGATGCATTTCTTTAGCCCACATTTCCACTATTACTAAGAAACCACATTGCCAATCTCGTGTTTCTCATAACATAGGACCCATCATTATAGGGTCAACACCCTCTCCCCCTAGTAATATCATGTTGGGTTTGCATCATCATGTTGTGAATCCATTTACACAAATTACTAATTCTAAACAACAACACCTTTATTCTAATTATAAAGGCTCTTCATTGACCCAAAATTATAGCAATAGAGTTAGTCACCTATGAGTCACCATCTAAGGCCCTTTGCCTTCCTCTTCTAATTATAATAGCTCCTTGCCACCTCTAGGTTGTGTAGTCATAATTAGACACCCGCGAGTTACCATTCAGGGCCCTTCACCCACTTCTTCCATAAAACCCAATGAGAACATTGTGCCAATGGTTCCAAAGCTGAATATTATCCCAATAAAGACTAAAATAGTTCAATCCACAATTCAAAGGCCTTATAGTCTAACGGATCAATTAGATCAAACCCCTACACAAATTTCCATATTAGAACTCTTGTGGACATATGATTTCCATATAACCATCTTCAACAAACTTTTTCAAGAGTTTATTGTGCCTAATGATATAAACCTTGATCAGTTCTAGAACTTAGTTGGACACTTGTCTTCATTTTGGCAAATCACATTTGATCAAAAAGGCATGCCCACCTTTAACCCAAACCATAATAACCCACTATACATTGAGATAATCATAATGGATCACAAGATCAAGTGAGTTCTTATAGATAATGGTCCAGGGCTGAACATCATATCTCTTAAATTGGTATAATGATTGGGCTACATGGATAAAGACATTCAGACATAAACTATTACAATCAAGGCTTATGACAATGTTGAGAGGGAGTCATCTAGTACAATTTGGTTACCAGTCATGGTTGGGTCTATTTCTCATCACACATTATTCTATATTGTGGATACTGAGTTTCCTTATAACATACTTCTTAGTCATCCTTGGATCCATGAAGTACAAGTAGTTCCATCTACTCTTCACCAATGCCTTAAATTTCCCCATGATGGGATCAAGGTTATTATTCTCATTGAGTAGTAGCCATATCAATACTACAAACATCTTGAAGCAGAGTTTCATAATTATAACTATTTATCACATTTTGAATTCATCATAAAGAAGAACAAAGCCATTATTTCTCATCCATCTCCATCTAATTATATAGACCTTGGTGATCTAGCCTTCAATTCAATCGATTTATTTCCTACAGCTCTGGCCAAGCACATTATTAAAGACGTAGGCATTTCCACATACCATCTAAAAGATTTCCTCCATACTGAAAAATTACCAAAATCCCCTAAAACATTTGGTAAGCCTAAAAATTCCTAGACTCCTAATAGACTTGATCGAATTTGGAAACCAAAGAAGAAACAACTAAAACCTCATGTGGTTTTTTGTACTTACAATCACACCAAAGAAAGATAGAGAGGATTTTATCAAGGGAGATCGGTTATGTTCTGAAGGCCTTGCTAATTATTTTTAGAATCGAAAGTATCCTATACCTAATAAGATAATGGAAAGGCCTTGGCCCATAGGTGCAAGGAATTTTAGAACCCTTATCAGCTGGAGTTGTCAATTGAAATCATGGTCTCATATTTAAACCACCATAGGATGACCTCATGACATTTGATAGTGACTCTTCTAAAATGACTAGTAATGAGATTCCTATCAATAACACATCTCATTATAGCCATTTTGATGAGCTTGCTGACTTAGATTTGTTTGATTCAAATGCCATATTGACCATAATTCTTATTAGAGCTTCCTATCCTAAAGAAAAAACCCATCCTAGTGGTGCTTCCCTTCCTGAAGAAAGACATTATATCTTTACCATTGACACTTCCTATCCTAAATCAAACCCTCATTATAGCCTATGCCTTTTCCATCCTGAACTCATAAATTAGGACCAGCAAAATTTGGTCATATGCCTTGATGAGTTTCAAAATGAAGAATCGATTACAAAATACATGGGCCTCTGAGATGAATTCCATAATAGGGATCATAAGCAAGGTTTCAATTTTTCATTAGATCCTTCTACTTAATTTGGAGAGAAAATTTTTTTGGTCATAATAAAGAACAAACATCGAGATCTTCAAGATAAAACATCTTTGAGGCACTTGTCGATCAAGAAAAAAGTAAACAAAAAGACAAGCCTTTGAGTGAAAACATGTTTTAGGTGCTCCCAAGCAGGAAAGTTTGTTCATCCCTTCAGGATGTAGAAAATCCATTTAGCCCAAGTTTCATAGCTAGTACAAGCATTTATACAGAATAACATCAAATATTTGAGCATCTTGCTCTTGAGTTTCCAGAGGTTTTTACCAATTGGCCTTTATTTAAGAAGGTAGCTTCTGATTATTCATATTATTCAGATCTTTGGGAGGAACGACAAAAAGATATAGTATAGGAAAATGATCATGACCATACATTGCCTGGAGAACATAACAAAAGTGAATTTGGGAACCTATGAGGATCCCAAAATTGTTTATCTTGGAGCTTCCCTTACTAAAGTAGAACATGAACATATTATATCCATTATTAAGGATTATATAGACATATTTTCATGGGCATACTCTGACATGCCAGGCTTGGACCCAGATTTAGTTATGCATCATCTTGTTATTTACCTTGGTGCTAAACCAGTCAAGTAAAAATTAAGAAAGATGCATCCACGCATCACCCTTTTGGTTAATGCCAAGTTGGAAAAGTTGTTAGGATCTAATTTTATCAGACCACTAAACTAATCTGAATGGGTTTCCAACATAGTACCAGTGAGTAAAAGACCTCAGGCATACATATTTGTACTAATTTCTATGATATCAATAAAGCATGCCCCAAAGATGATTTTCCTCTACCGAACATCAACATGATCATCGACTCAACTGCTGGGTATGAGATGTTATCTATAATGGATGGATTTTTTGGTTACAATTAGATCAAGATAGCCCTTGAAGATCAACATAAGACCATGTTCACCACTTTATAGGGGACATTCTACTACCAAGTCATGTCATTTGGTTTAAGGAATGTTGGAGCCACATATCAGCATGCAATGACTATCATTTTCTATGACATGATGCATGACATTGTCAAGGACTATGTTGATGATATACTATCAAAATCAAGAATAAGAGCTAGGCATCCTCACATTCTATGAATAATATTTGAGAGGATTCATGAATATAAAGTCTGCTTGAATCCTAAAAAATATGTCTTTAGAGTCACATTAGGAAAATTGCTAGGGTTCATTGTATCACAACGAAGGATCAAAGTAGACCCTACAAAGGTCAAAACTATTATGGAAATGCCTCCACTAAATAATCTTAAATAGTTGCAAGGTCTATAAGGAAAGATCCAGTCTATACACAGGTTCATTTTTCAATTGGAAAATAAGTGCCACCCATTTACCCATCTCTTAAAGAAAGGGGTAACATTTCAGTGGGATGAAGATTGTTAGATATCATTTTCAAAGCTTAAAACATACTTGGCTAATCCACCAGTCTTACGACCTCCAACACAAGGAAAGACACTGTTTCTTTATATATCAGCCATGGAACATGCACTAGGGTAATTTTGGATTAGCATGATGATCATTGTAAGGAACACATTATTTATTATTTAATCCATACATTGGTAGCCTATGAACATAATTATATGCGTAATAAGAAGGCATGTTTAGCTATGGTGTTCACCACTCAGAAATTGTGACATTATATGCCAAATAATAAAACTATTGTTATCACCAAGGTAGATCCTCTCAAGTTCCTCTTATCTAAAACATCTCTTTAAGGATACATGGCTAAATGGATTATTCTCTTCAGTGAGTTTGATATTGAGTACTAAAATCAAAAAGCAATCAAAGGACAAGTTCTTGCTGACCAACTTGCAGAAGCTCCTATTAAGGCCACTCAACCTCTCAACTTTGGCCTTCTAGATGATTTTATCATGATGATAGAATAAGCGTCATAATAACCTAAATAGTGAACACTCTATTTTGATGGATATGTTTAACTATGGTGTTCACCACTCAAAAATTGTGACATTATATGCCAAATAACAAAACTATTATTATCGCCAAGGTAGATCCTCTCAAGTTCCTCTTATCTAAAACATCTCTTTAAGGATACATGGCTAAATGGATTATTCTCTTCAGTGAGTTTGATATTGAGTATCAGAATCAAAAGGCAATCAAAGGACAAGTTCTTGCTGACCAACTTGCAGAAGCTTCTATTAAGGCCACTCAACCTCTCAACTTTGGCCTTCTAGATGATTCTATCATGATGATAGAATAAGCGTCATAATAACCTAAATAGTGAACACTCTATTTTGATGGATCATTTACATCTCAAGGGTCTAGATTTGGCATATTATTGATCATGCCATAGGGGAATCTAATCCCCAAAGCATTCCATATACAATATCATTATACAAATAATATGGTCAAATATGAGGCATTGGTTGTAGGGATCCATCTTACTATATAGTGGGATATTCAAAGCTTAAAGGTCTATGGAGATTCATAGCTAATCATAAATTAGACAACTAACCAATATCAAACAAAGGATTATAAGCTTGTTCCTTATAAGAAAATTATCGATAACCTCAAAACCCATTTTAAATCTTTGCAATTTGAGCAAGTTTCATAAGTCAACAACAGATCTACTGATGCCATGGAAATAATTGATTCCATGATTTAAATGCATGACAATGCTAAAGAGTATCAGTTCTTGATTGAAAATATTCTTCAATCATCACATATTCTATCAGATTCAGAGAAGATATGCAGTATTGCTAATCCTAATCCCTCATTTGAGCTACCATGGTACCAAGATTTTTATAACTATTTCCATAGTCATGTATTCCCCGTCGACCTTTCCAACAACCAACAAAAACTATTCCTTCATCGCTTAACACATTATATCCTCTTTGGAAACATGCTCTATCATAAAGGCTATGATGGAATGCTTCTTCATTGTTTATCTTTGGTGAAATCCAATGTGGCACTAAAGGCATTCATGAAGGAATGTGTGGGGCCCATACCAACAGTGTAGTCCTAGCAAAGAAACTCCTTAGAATAGGATATTATTGGCCCAAAATGGAGATAGATGCTTGTAATTATGTTCCTTGTCAATAGTATGAAAACTTGATACATGTACCTTCCTTACCATTGCAGTCGATCACAACACCATGGCCATTCTCAACATGGGGTCTCGATCTCATTAGAAAAATTAACCTAACATCTTTAAATGGCCATAAGAATATTTTTACTACAATCGAGTACTTTACCAAGTGGATTGAGGCCATTCCTCTCACTTGTGTTATTGAGAAACAAATAGCCAAATTTATTCATTATCATATCATCTATCGATATGGCATCCCAACTCGTATTATATCTGATAATGGTGGATCCTTTGTGAACTAAGATGTGAAATATCTTTGTGCAAAATTTAAGATCAAGCACAATAAATGCACTCCATATAACTTGCAAGGCAATGAACAAGCTAAGGCATCAAATAAAACTATTCTAGCCATCATAAATAAGATTGTCAATGATGATGACTATAATTGGAACTTACAACTCTTTCCTAGACTTTGGGCTTATAGAATCAATCATCTCACCCCAATTAGAGCTACTCCATACTCCCTTATTTTTGGCATTGAAGCTATCATCTCGATTGAGATTGAGATCCCATCATTAAAAATATCACTGGAGAACATTGAAGATGATGAAGACTAATGGCTGTAAGAACTAGAACTTCTTGATGGTAAGCATTTGGTTGCCCTAAAAAACTTGTAGGCCTATTAGAACAGATTGCAAAGGAGCTACAACAAATGCATAATCCCTTGAGAGTTTGATATTGGTGACTTAGTTTTGAAAGATAACTAGAAGAAAATGAATGTTGAACCCAAAAATAAAGGCAAGTTTTAGCCTAATTGGTTGAGACCATATATTAGCATAGCAACCTATGGATTAGGAGCATATCGACTAGCTAAACCTAATGGTGAATAACTTTTAGAGCCCATGAACATCATAAATCTTAAGAGGTTCTACGCATGAATAGATTTGAACCATTATCTACAAGACCCCTAACTTGGGGCCAACTTATGCTGATGCAATTTTATCCCACCCTTTTATCTTACCTTAAATGCATTTTATACTACCCTAGTCCACTTTTCATGATTCCAGACAATAAAGGCTTTGAATCCTTGGCACTCTGAACACATTCTTCATCCCATTATGGATTGCTCTCTTCGAGAAACATATTCTTTGTTGTGTCTAGGGCATGTTATAAACTTGAACACTTTTTATCCCTTGACCAATTATGATCTTGATTATGTCTCATGAATATTATGAACATCCTTAATAGCAGTTCTACAAAATAGTTCAGCCATAATAGTATTGTGTAGCTTCAGACAAGTGAACAAAACATCTTTTTAATCCCAAATTGTTGCTACACTATTACAGATAGGTGAATATAGATATTTTTTTTACTTCAAGCTGCACATTATTCTATATCACATTTTTTGTTTTTTATTGTTTTATCAAGATCTTCGCTCTCACCAATTTATGAGCATGGCTCATTGCAACCAACTTAGCTATCTTATTGGAACCTCTACTCTCAATATGTGCATCTCCTCGACTAGATGGTCCCACCTTGTGCATATTTTATTCTAAAAACATTGGAAATACTTTGAAAATACCAAAAACATCAAAATATGATCCACAAAAAAATAAAAGTATTATCTCATGCTTATATACATTTGTACATTCCCATTCCACCATGCTAGCTCTTGCCATTTTGTAAGCACAAAAACACCAGTTCATTTCATCTTGTTCCATGCACTTGTCATTTTGTAAGATCATTCTTTCTCGTCTCATCAATTTCTTGTTTGTCAGAACATTCTTGATTGTTTGTCATATCTTCCATTTCTTTTATAAATCATGTTGGTCAGCTCATCATTTTTATTCTATCTCATTTCCTGGGAGAACTACATTTGACTTGAAGTTCATGTTGGAACATGTATCCATGGAACTATGTAGGCAGCATCCACTTATCTTATACATCTGGAGTCAACTTGGCCAACCCCTTCATTTTCTTCTCTTCCTTTATTTCTTCTATCATTGTTCCTCTTTAATTAGGGAACAATTTTTTTGTCAATGTTATTTGTTATGATGTGGTAGAAAGTAACACCCCTACCGCACATGCATGAATATTTATCTTTAAACCACACAAACATGGTTTTTATTTGTGTGTTTATTTGAGTTTTCTTGGTGTTTTGTTATGTTTTCTTGGTGCTTTGGTGTGCTTTCGAACCTCTCTTTTTTTTTTTATCTTTTTATTACTTCTTGTCTCATCCTGGTCATATGTTTCCTTGATTATTTGTTGCTTATCTCTTTTGTGTTTTAGAACATCTTGATGATTCACATGGATCTCAATTATTTAAAACTTGTTCATATGTTATTATGTTATTATTGGACCATTTTGTTTATTTGATTATTGTTGGTGTCTTGTTTTTTAATTTGATTTTGCTTTTCTCTTTTGTGTTCAAGAATGCCTTGATGGTCCACATGGATCTTGATTATTCATATTTTGGTCTCATGTCGTTAAGACGTTCTTGTTTTTTGTTTTTAAATTTTTTTGTTCCTACTTAAGATCATATCTTCATTTTCAAGTTATGTTTATCTTTTTCTTTATCTTTACTTTTTTATTTAAATATAAATCATTTTAACTCTGGTTTTGGTCATTATTTTACCATTATCCTTAGTTATAGCTATTCATACTTGAACTAGCTCAGTGCAATTAGAATCTTATGTCATTTTAAGTTATTCATACTTATGATCCCTAATTTCTTTTGCTATAGTAAGCACTTTGTGCTCAGGTCTCAAATTCTTAATGTCAACATCAGCGTCGATGAACGATTCTGAAGAACACTTTGTAAAACCTAGACTCATGATATGGAATTAGGCTTCTAGATAACATGCATTTCAAGCTTCTTTGTCTATGATTAGATGTGCATCTCTTTTTATACATTGTGAGTCTAATCAATTCTTGGTCATTTTTCATCATTCCTCATTCCATTCTCTCCCAAACTTGGGTGAACTACATTGGTCTGAAGTTCATGTTAGAACATGAGTCCATGAAACTATGTAGGCAGCACTCAATTTCTGTTGAGGTCAGCTTGACTATCTCCATTCTTCTTTTTCTATCTCTCATCACTTTGTGCATTCTCATATGCTTGGTTTTATATGGCTTTCTAAGCCATTACACCACCTCATATCCATTTGCACCCACTCACTTTAACCTATCTTTTGGGTTATATCCTTGAGCTATTTTGCTTTCTAATTGCCCATGTTGGGGCACAACATCTGAACAACATCCAAATCAAATCAGCTCTACAAGGGAAAACCATTATTTATTCTTTATCAATGATCAAAATTCACCCTACTAGATAAAAACTATCTTATCATGATCAAATTTGCTCTATTGGAGTACTTATTATATTCTCTTTGGATATCTCGTTCGATTGGTGCTTCCCTTCTTGAAGTAGAACGTTCTCTCTTTTCCTCTAATTCTAATATCTCCACATTGAATCCCATGATGATAATGTTTTAGTGTGAAACTTGTCTTAAAATTGATCAATGCCATAAACGTGTAGATTATACTCTCAAATTGGGTACATTTGAAGTATTTCCCTTACATTTATAGATTGTATCTATCCCATTCCCCCCATCTCTGGGGCCTATTATACTCTTAATTATATTTTGATCATTGATGGTAATCACATGTGCAAGCATTAGCTCATCTATATGTGATCTATTCTATGGGTTAATCTCTCACTTTCTCTCTCTTTTCGAGAGTCCATTCTTTTCTTCCATCCTACTATGTCCTCTCGAGGGGGCATCATGGGTCTATTCTAATTTCTTCTTGACAACTCTTTTCTTTGAAAAGATGTTGCTTCACCTAATGTCTCGCTACGCCTTCTCAAATAAGATTAAAATGTAGACATCTAATTCCTAACACCATTGGTGTTGAAATTATCAATCTTACTATAATTGCACTCAAATGCACATTTTAGGTCAAAATCTATAAAACGTCCTAAATGGTTCAA
Source organism: Torreya grandis (assembly GCA_037957365.1). Lineage (NCBI taxonomy): Eukaryota > Viridiplantae > Streptophyta > Pinopsida > Cupressales > Taxaceae > Torreya > Torreya grandis. The sequence continues at coordinate 501,468 of JARHVA010001732.1, forward strand.
AATTGTCACTTATAAGTGCTAGTTTAGGTCAAAGTATCCCTAAATAGGGCAATGTATTTTATGGGCCAACTAACTTTGATCATATCATTTTGAGTCAAAATGATAATTTTATCATTTAGTGCTCTAGATCACTATTTTCTTCTAATTCATTGGTGCATGCCACGTACCTTTGTTATTTAGTGTTAGCAACATCGTAAATGAAAATATAGCTCCAACTCATCTAACATCACCTTTCAATTTCTCTCCAGTCAAATTATGACTCAGTAATATGACTTTATGACCATTTTGATTAATTATGCTCTAATTTTCAAAGAATTGCACTAAACTTGATTAAACTTACTTAAGCTAATTAATCTAATTTAAGAGCTTAAGTAAGAATTCCATATATATTTTTAAATATCTCATTATTGGAAATTGATTTTGAATATCTGCATCACCTAGTGACATTATCTATGGGGTGGCATCCATCAAGCCATAAGTGCATAAAATATCAGGATTATGGGTCACCCATGCCTAGTTTCCCATGCCTCTTTAATACTTATTTATCTTGAAGATATTTATGATTTTAATTCTAAATATTAGGATTATCCATGGTCACACATCTCAATCTTGAGATAGATCGTCATGGTTGATCCTGACCAATCTCAAAAATTTATAAATAGAGAGGCCATAGACATGAATAAAAAAGCTTGATTTATGCAAAGTTATGTAAAATTGTCTCCACAATCCTTTGCAATAGACCATTAAAATTAATTACAAGCTTCATTGATAGGCTATTTTAGTGATTTGAAATCATGATCATAAGTTTTATGGAGTGTTCTTGAGACATTAGAGGAGTTTACCACCTTTGTTGACAAAGACAATGATGCTTGATCAACGGAAAACATGCTTTTGATCCACATAGGTATGGTGAATCCATTTGGAATGGTAATATGATGTTTTATTTTATTTTTTTCTTATTATCCTTTGTAATTTTCATAGGAATATATAGGCTTAGGTAGTTCTTTATGAATTTTTTATGATTTATGGACTAATGTTTGACTAACTTGCTTTGTAAGCCTCTCTACAGATATGTGTGTTACAAGAAATGTTAAGTACATAGCATATCAAGTACAATATGAAAGATATAAGATTAAATAAAGGCATATATAACTATATAATATCAAACATGATAACGTAAAATGATCATAAAATAATGTAACCTGGGTGTATTGTGATTAAAGAAGTGGATACCTCCAATGTCCATAAGATATGAGTAGAGGAAACGCCCACCATCCGAAAGTGCATATATCATGTGACTAGGTATGCGTGTATCACACTCAAAAGATGTGTGAAACATGTGTATATATAAAGGATTGATATTATATCTACTAACACGTAACTAACAACATAGATGCAAAGGATCTAATAAAATGTATAAATGCTGAAAATGTTTTTGAATTATTGAGTTTTTTTTTGTATTTTTAGAATATGTGTTTTCAAGCTTAGGTTAGGTCATTTTCATTATTTAGATCATGGTTGGATACGTGAAAATGGTGCATGGCCCATTCCTCCTTACGATTTTCTTGTGAAGTATAAGAATGATTGCCATCATGTAGAATATAGATTAATTTGCTCTCATGAGAAAAGGGGATACCTTGTTGATTTAATTCAATTTTTGCTTTCATCTAGTATAGCCAAAGGGATCCTACCATGAATAAATATTTATATTTTTGTGGCATAATCCAAACCCTTATTTGAATCACTTTAGGATCACAAGCAATTGGTATTTTTATGTTATCCAAGGAGTCTTTCCAACTTCCTTTATGTTGTAAGTCTTCTAGATTAAAGCCAAGTTGTTTCAATTGTCTTACATTTCAAGTGTTTTTTATTTATATAGAATCAGCATAGTTAAGCCAAAAATAATCACCACCCATGAATAATGTGACTATTAGATTTTATTAGCATGGATGACTTTTGATTTGTGCAACTTAAGAGGTTTTTATGGATGTGTATCTTGTATTGGTCCCATATTTATCAATGATTATAAATATCCCATATGAATATAAGGAACACCACAAATTTGCTCATAGTGTTCATTGGGTACCTTCCTTATTTATGTGGAATAAAACTCTTGTACTTGGAAGGAGATATGTTGAGTTGTTTGAATGTGAGTATGAATGATGTATATCTATGAACATTGGAGTACAAGTAGGTAAATGATTAATACTATTTATGTAATGTTCTTTCCCTTAATGGAGAAAGAAGACCTCGACTAAATATGAATGTCAATTCCAAATCCAAGGGTTTGAATTCTAAGCTATATTATTATTAATTAATTGTGTCCCCTTTTTAGCATAAAGAGGCCACATACACTTCCAATCTCTCATCAAAATATCTTGAGTTTGGGTCATTGATATTAATCAAAAAATATGTTTTAGATAATACATACAGAGATGTAGTACATATACCTCTTTCCAAAAAAATTAAAAAATCATTAAATATTTTTTATGAATTATTTTAAAAAAAATCGCTACCTAGTGGGACACAATATTATACTTTGAGATGTACTTTTAAATTGAATAGCATAATTTTAAAGGGATTCATCATAATGTTGTTTGAAATTGTGCAAAGTTCTAATGTAAGTCTAGGTACATTGTGTATGTTGAAAGCTAAAATGAATATGTCCTCTAATTATGCAAAAGTAGTTAACGAACATTTAGGTAAGCTATAGAACCAATTGTGAGCTTCATCAGTGATAATCACATGAAATATTTTTAGCAATAGTTTGTCATCTTTATCCCATTAACCAAAATAATTTACATATTTAATCATGTGATCAATGGGATCCTTATGATAATAAAAAAGTAGTAATTTTGTAGTTTAAAACATTGCAGATAAGGATAGTCAAGTATACATTGTGTAATCGGTTGATTATGGATTAAAGTAATATTTGCATTAAAATTATGGTGGCCCATTTGGACTTAAGTATATAAACTTGTCTTTGAAGCTTTCCAATAACACTTATCATGGACAAGGTACCGTCACTAGGAATGGTGGTGTTTGGAAAAGGTATTATCATTAGTTCTAATCCACCAACTCTTTTAAATTTAGGCATATTGGTATTATCATCCTCATGAATAAAAAGTACAAGCTCGACATGACTGAATTTAAGATATGTTGGTAATGGTATTGGATCTTGAAATTTTAGAAATTTTGGCTTATCTTTTGATAATTTATCCACCTTTTGTAATCATGTAACAATTAAAATTTGACATGTCTTTGGTAAGGGAGATTATTTTGAAACATTAGGGGCTTTCTCCACTTTAATTTTGTAATGCATCCTTCTTCATGGTGGTTTAACATATTCAGTAAAGAGTCAATAATGTCTTTATTTATCGTTAAAAAAAATAATATCAAATGAAGGAAAAAGAGAAGTATCACCCTCAATGAGAGGGATTTTTTTGGAAATGTGGGAATGATAGGAGTTTGAATCAATGTGCTTTTAGTAAAATTTACTTTTTGACTAGCTTACAAATCAAACAGGGTGTCCATATGGATTTGATGAAAGCTAACATGATCGAATAAACGAACATTTTTCTCATGTGTAGTCAATTTGGTTATAGAAGGTAATGAAAAGGGTTGTCTATCTCCCTTAATAATGTTTAGCTCATCTCTTGGGATGGTGGTGGCATGAACTTAGAAGGATGATAGATACCAACATTTAAAGATCTAAGATGTCATGCTTGGGCATTGGAAAAAAGACAACAATAATCAAATTTTACTCTCAATTTGATAGAGAGTTGGAAAGCTTCATAATCATAATCATCAAAACAATCTATATCATCCATGATGAAGGAAATAAAGTACATCAATATTAGGGTAAAAAGGGCAAAGAAATCAATTATGGAATATATATGTGACAAGTTATATCATAGGTCAGGTTTACCCAATGTTTAACTTAAAATTGAGATAAATCAATATAGTATAGGGTTAAGAATATAAAAATGAATAAGCACAAATGTGATAAATTGATCTATAACAGGGCAATTAATTGTAAACTTAAATAATATTCTAGATTTAAATGGTGTGATATGTTAAATAGTAAGTATAACTATCAATTGTTATTGCAATAAATGAAAAATGAGAGTACATAATTAGTTTACTCTGTGAATGTAGCTTTGATATAGAACATGATGGAAGTAGACTAGATCTAGATTCTAAATTAATCATTAGATTCTAAAAATTTTCACTTAGATGCTTGCATTGAATCTAGATGGTTGCATCAATGCACCTATATAACTTGAATACATGTGTCCAGTACATAATATTTAATTAGATATGGATGCAACCACCTAGAACCTTTTGGATTTTCTTTCACCTTTGCTTTGATGTACTCAAATCTCACTCATAAGCGATCACTCTTTATAAAATGATCAAACCCTAGTTCTTTATATTTATAATGACTATGCAAAAAATAAGTTAGTTAGCTCACGGTGTTGAACAAACCCCCAAAACCCCTATGTCAATAGGAACTTCTTACATAACAACTACTCCAAAGAAGTTCTTAGACTGATGTAGTTCTCTCCTAATGTATTGGCTTGTGTGTGCACAAAGATGCAATATGTGGAAAGCAAATACACACAATGACCCAACTTGTAACTTGAAAAATAAGACTCATGGGTTGCTCCTTCAATTCTTCAACTTGGTAGATGGGGTGTCCCTATGATTGATATTGAAATAAGAAATAATAGTGAAACTTTGCTTACTTTAATGCTTGATTGAATACTTTTGGTAAGTTGTCTTGTGAAATGTATGAATTTATTATATGACGAATAAATAGAAATTGATCATGTATGTATACTAATCTTTTTAAGAATATCTTGCATTAAAACACTTAGGCTAACTATAAGGGCATTTAAATTTCAAATTTGATGACCTTAGAGCCCTGGACACTTAATTTCGCACATAACACTTACGTTGATGTAGGCGTTTCGCTGGTATCCAAGTGTCTAAAAAACTAAAAATAAGTACGGGTCCAAAACTTACATAAAATGATAATAATTAGGGTTATAGCATTTTTAATAATATAAAACACTTAGTCCTCAAAATAACATATGGTTAGACTAAGAGAAACAATAGACATAAAAAATATCGAATGCGAGCCTTTCAACAATAAAGTCTAAGAATTGAAAGGTAAAGCCATGAAAAGTACTTGTCAAGTATACAATATTGAAGTGATATATAATTTAGATTTAGTATACATACTCATTTTGTAATATTTTTAGTTTACAAGTAAACATGAGCAAACCAAAGATCATGGTTTTCAACACAACTAAGCAAAAAGTATAAGAAACTAATCACATTTACAAAATAAGTTTTGGTTAAATTTTCTCCTATACTTGTTGCACATTTTGAAGGACTTCCCTTCAATATGATTCCAATTGTATAAGAGAGATAATGAGAGGGGGTGTTTCACTTGGTACAGGGGAGAGACAATGTTACCAACTCTAGTTTCAAAATGCCAAAGGAAAATTGTGTACTTTCCAACCTATATGGTTGTGTAAGATTTAGGGACCTGGACTTTGTAATTCTAGTGAAAATCAAGTTGATAGAATTCCTATTTGAATGTTATCCAAAAACTTGTCGGGAATCATGTGGCATGTTCCACATGCAATTATTTTTGTTAAATTTGGCATTCATATCCTTCACATTAGTTATTTTCTATGTAGTGATATTACTTCACATATTAAGATGAATGACAAAAAAAAAAGAATTGGGTATAATAAATGAGTTTTCAAAAACACTTTGTATGTTCAATGTATGTCTTTCCTACAATGAATTGATATGGATATCAATCATCAACCTCCTAATACCTTTTCCATCAATGCTCCTAAAAATTGAAAATATATATTTATAGCATTGGGAATTAGATTTACAAATCTTACATAAAATCAAATTGAAAAGGACCATTAAAACCTTTGTTAACAAAATTAAATCAGTACTTCTATTTTGAAAAAGAAGATGATTGTATTACTATTTCTAAGTACACTAATCTCTCTTTTGGTTTGAGTTTCCCTGTAAAACAATTGCAAGGATGCTCTCATCATCTTTGCATAGAATCAAATCCCTTTATTATGTGACATCATTGCAATAACGAACTAAAATCATAGGGTCATTTTGTTTTTAGGTGCCTAGTTTATTATAAGATGAGTGGTATCTTACGAGGAAATTAACCCAACACAAAGTATATCAAAGATGCATAGATTTATTTATCACAAGATAACCCAACACAAAGTTGGCCTCCTTTAGAGTTTTGATAGAGGATTTGATATAGAGTACACTCAATTGATCACAATAATTATGTTATAAAGTAGATTTAATAATAATATGTTCTATATTTTATTCAATTGGAGAGATTAAAAATATATAGACAAGTATATTCCTAAAACATAGGGAGTAGCCATATCAAGAATCCCTTCAAACACTCCAACAACTCAGATAGAGATCAGCTAATTTAGCTGATCTCTATCTAAGATGACTTGCATCGCAACAACCTATATAATTTATTCTAACAAATCACTTATAATAATAATATTGTTTTATGCTCACCTAAATATACAAACATATATGTTCTCAAGTTTGAACACTAAACACTAATTTCCTAACAAGCCTTTCACACAACTCTTTCTTTCATGGTATTTGACCACTATAGCAAAGCTAAGCTCATTTGACCAACTTGGTACTGAACTCCCAAAGCTTCTTCGCAAGATCTTTGTCTCTTGCAAATGTGCTTGGCGTGAACTCATTGCAATCACAGAAGTACTTGCCTCCAACTCCTTTAAGATCTGGATGTAAAGCAACATAGCATGTTGTGGCAGCTCCCTGTAAAAACCGAGGAACGCATTAAAGTTTAAAATGTTTTATAATAGAAATCTCTCCAAATATTTGCTTAGAAAATATTGATCAAATTTATCTAGTAATGCTGCTTTCACATGGCAAAACTAGACATAAGTGCAGCATTACCTGCTCAACATTCTTCCACAGGAAACCAGAAACGAACTTCAGAACTCCTGTTTCAATGTAAACCATTCAGGAGACAAAGTTGGAGAATACCTCAAGTTTTTTTTCTTTTCAATAAAGTTTTAGTTTGAAAGTTACCTGGGCAAACCCAAGTTGGGATGAACTTACTCATTAGATTCATAGAATGCCGCATCAAATTAGTCATAATGAATCCAGGATGCACTGAATTTGCAGTGACGTTGGCACCTTCCTCCTACACAAACATCCAGAAACACGGTTCACAATGTAATAATGTTAATTAAATAAGGATAAGGTGTTTGTGCCACAGTATCCAAATTATCCTTCAAGGCGATACACTACTCAAAAGGTTAATTAGATGCCTGCAACTTGAGATTCCATTGTATCTGAGCCGACCCTGAGGAGGGTTATCTTTCAGATTCCATATGTTACAATTTGCAAACTAGAAGAGGTATAATTTAACGGTTCAGCAAAATTTTACTAGACATATTTATCCAACTGATGTCTTTTCACTCGATAATGAAAGAACAAAAATTTATGATCGAAAGTTGATTTTAAAATAGAAGTTTCGTTAACCATTCATACCAACCAATCATCACTGGAACTATTTTAGTGCTCTTTCCAAACACAAACCAGCTACAATTGTTATTATTATTATTATTATTAGTTGGATTGGCACCTTTGCAGGCTGCTATTTTTGACAGATATACTCCAGTCCAATTTATAAATTTCTTTCATGAGTACATATGGATAGAAATTCAACTCTACTTCGAATTCCTAAGATCATACTCGAGTCGAAACCATAAAGCATAATTGTGTTCAAGGTGGTATCTTTTCAGCTAAAGATGGGAACCCAAAAAAAAAAAAAAAATACTTTGGGAAATAAACAAAAGATAAATATTCATGAAACAAATATATTTCATGTCAAAGTGCTGTGTGTAAAATTTACGTAATATGATAAACAAATATTTAACCTTCAATTTATTTTGGTCATCCAGACAAATAAATGGAGGACTGGTACTATTTACCGTGTGCAGAAGCAATGAGGTACAAACAAATACAAATCACACCTTTAGGCGCCGTGACAACTCATTTGCATGCAAAATATTGGCTAATTTGGATTGTCCGTATGCTCTCTTATCTGAATACCTGAAGTCATTAAACTTCGTAACAGTTATTATAATAGAAATACATTTTACATTAAACGGAACATGTTTGACATCAAGGCAAGCTGAAACCTTTTTGGATAGTAAGTTTGAAAACAAATTTAAAATAGATCAGTAAAGATTAATTAAAAGCCAGCATGCATACTTTCTCTTTCCATGTACGCTACTGCAACAGAAACAGGTGAAGATTAAGATTAGTAGAACATTACCCACTCTCATCATTTATCATATTGAAGCGTATTCCTTCATTATAAGTAAGCATGTGTGCAATAGATGAAACATTCACAATCCGTCCTTCAACTTTCATCTCTTTTGCTGTGTTTTTCATTTTGTCAAGAAGTAGGCTTGTCAACAGGAAATGACCTGCATAAGAAGAAACTGAAAAACAGTCTGAACTTTGTCCAACTGCATTAAAAAGCATTGGAATCCATCTCAGATCACTTTACAAATCGGTTGCACTTGCAGCAGTCATGGGTTAAATTCAAAGGTGTACCAGCACATTCCTATGTGAATCCAGGTGTAGGTTGAGGTTCTGGTTTATAGATATTTCAAATGAACCCATTCACATGACACCATCACCAAGTAAGAACGATGGAAAAATGGAAAGTAGTGAAAATCAGGGCATTTGTGTATTGTTTGAAAAATTTGAAACATTCATTACAACCCGCAAGGCATGGAAAGCATGAAAAGGCCTTCCCAATATGGGCGACCTGGTAGCTTGATCTAATCGCAATTTCTATCCGGCTTTTCATGCTAAGGTACAATCTCTGCCTTTTTCCTGGATGCACGGTATTTATTCTTTAAGCTTAAATTACAAATTACGAAATTGCTCAATTGGGGACCAACATTGGCATTCCATGCGTACCTATGTGATTTGTGGCAAAATGCATCTCTAAACCATCCTCTGAAAGCTTAAAAGGGCAAAACATAACGCCAGCATTATTTCTGAAGACATTAGAAATAGGGTCAACAATCCTGGCGAAAACATATTTACGAGCATCTACAGATTAATCAAGAATGAATAATTTTATTAAGATCATGCATGCCAATAACAGGAGAGTAAAATCATCCCGACAAGGTATTCTGTAAATCATCAGTGAAATCCACAGTCAAACCATATGAATTTAAGAATAACTATTAACAACTTTTCCCCCAATATGTTTTTTTCATGGTTGAAGCAATTTGGAACGTCCGTATAACATTGAATCACCCAGTAGAATTGAATTGAAGTGGAATGGAAGGATTCCTCCATTGCCCAAACTATTTAGTTAATGGCGTTACGAACATGAAAGAAACAAAAACGCATGAAAGTTAAAAAGTTGACGTTACATTAAAATGTTGAGAGGTAAATTTAAGGCGTGAAAATGATCGGCAAACTTCCTGACGGAGAGCATAGAAGACAAATCAAGAGGTAGAACGTCAATCCGAGCAGACTTTACTTGTTGAAGGAGATCCAGTTTGACAGCCTGCCCCGCAGCCAGGTTCCGGCACCCTATCACCACATGTGCTCCTCTTAACGCCAGCACTCTCACCGTCTCCAACCCTATTCCACTCGTTCCCCCGCTCACAATTGCTGTAACTCCTGAACACACAATTCCTTCACTCACTTGCTCCGCACTCGACGCGGATCCAAAATCACCGCCATCGCCACCGCGCTTTCCCAATCCCATCACTAGGTCAACAAACCCCATTTCTCTTCCTCTTCCCTCTTCTTCCTCCACTCAATATCACACTCTTCAATACCACACTCTTCGTACTTCACATAAATGCGTTAAACGGCGGCAGCATGAAATGCGTGCGCAGCAACTCCCAGCGTGACAAAGCTTGCTTCCTCTTTTCTCCCAAACTCCAACTAACCCTTTACACCAAAGATATAATGCAAACTGCCTATTCACCAAACAAGTAACTGCAAACGCAGTACAGGAGCCCATTACCCATTCCCATTTATTATTATGGATGAATGGTTTTAATGCGCGACTTAAACACAACTTTTCACACGATTATAAAAAAAAGATTAATCTCTTTACTATTCTATTTAACCCCACACTTTTTAACGACTCCTCTTCAAACAAATCAATTAAAGGGTCCTGGTCCTGGTCCTGGTCCTGGTCCTGTACAAATCATTAATACCATAATTGTGAGGGCCCTGCGTCATGCCGCGGCTAACTTTTAATTTTCTCTCTTTTATGTAAACGTACGCTAAGGTTGTACAGAGGCGGCCAGCCTAGTTATTTATTACCCATTGTGCAATATTAAAAAATAAATAATTTTCCGCCACCATTTTTATATATCACGACTCTCCATTTACATACATTTTTTATTTATGAAGCGTGACTTACTGGATAGTAAAATATCAGTGAAAAAGATTCTTTGTTCCTGCGCACATTTTTTTCTCACCGAATTACCTCGGAACCCCTGCATTTAACGTCGCAAACCCGCCCCCTGTTTTGTTTTTTTGTGTTGGTGTGTTGATTTTTTCACACAGGTTTTTTTTTTTTTTTTTTTTCATAGCAATTATTTTATTCTTTCTTTAATTAGAGGTAAACATTTTGAAAGAGGTTCTGAAGGGAAAATGTTTTTACAGAGTCTAGAAATATGAATTTAATTGAAATTAACTAATTAGTTTGGGATATAAATAGGAAACCTAGATTCCCAAAGAGAACACTAACAACAAATAATAGCTATCCAAAAATCCAGAAAATAAATAATTGTAGAAGAGAAAGAAATAAGAGAGATACAATAAAAAAGAAAAACTAACAAATAAAAAACCAGCAAAGAAATAACTAAACAACCACCTAAAAATTGGGAATTCACTGCTAGAAAGCAGCAACTAAGCTGCAACCCTGCTAAGGGCTTTGAGAAGAAGAATGCAACAACACATGGCAAGCAACTTGAGTTGATCAACGGACCGAAAAAATCAACTACAAGAAGGGATCATCCTTCTCCTAGAGAGATATCCCAAATCAGTTTTAGAGAGCCATCTTTAATCATTTTTTCTGCACTCAATCTCAACAACTTTGTTTCATATTTACACCTTCTTTATTTAATCGAGATACCCAAATCATTGTTGGATTTACCTATTGAGCATTTAGGAGAAGAAGAGTGAACACGTGATGAAATCGACAAATCCTACTCCTGATCAAGCCCCTTCAGAGGAGAGCCATCGAAGAGACCCATCAACAATTTCCACCTATTCATTACCTATAGCCTTCTCTTTAGATATTTTCATTAGTAGCAACCATAAAGTTTGTTGAAAGAGAAGGAATGGATACAGGGTGATAGACATTAGAAAAAACTCCGTAATTACGCTAATAAAAGTCATTTCTAAGAGGTCCCTATTTTATTTTTCATATCCATTAATATCCTCTAAAACTCTAAAAAGAACAGGAAGTTGCTCGATGTCCAAAACAATTGAAACAAAAACATCTAAAAAGTAATCCTTCGTAGATGAAAAACTGGGTCCAAGAGCCCTAATAAAACTCAACATCAATAGAGGAAGAAAGTGGCTTAGACAAATCAATCATAACATAGACTCTAGCTGAGTTGCTTCCCATAACTCTCTTCCCCTATAATGTTATGCTAGGGACCTCTTACATATAACATTACAATTGATTCTTGCCCAACACCTACCATCCTTGGCCTTACAAGTGTAAGCATGTAAACCATGCAAACAATAGAAAGATTGAATTAAATATAAAAAGTGAATATATATCTAAAGAGAGAATTTATAAAAAGTGAATATAAATTCAATTTTATAAATTCAATCTCTCTATATATTTTTTATAAAAAATAAATATATACAACATAGAGAAATTTTATATATTTCAATCTTTTTGTATTACATATACACTTTTCTTATATATATATATATATATATATATATATATATATATATATAATGAATCTTTTTGTAGTGTATATATTCATTTTTCAATATGTGTGTGTGATGAAAAGTGTGTGTGTACAAAAAAGTGAATATACATAATACATTGAGATTGAAATATATATAATTTTTCTATATTGTATATATTCATTTTTTATAAATTTTATATATAAAAAGGATTGAATTTATAAAATTGAATATATATATATATATATATATATATATATATTATATATATATATACAAAATATATATAATATATATATATATAGATATAGAGAGAGAGAGATTAAAATATATACAACATATAAATGATTGAATAATATATATTATAAATTATAAAATATATATAAAAAGTGAATGGTAATTTCTTTATGTTGTATATATTTATATATATATATAAAGTGAATAATGATCTATTTGTGTTATATATATTCATTTTATATTATAAAAAATGAATATATAAAATCAATCTCTTTGTATTGTATATATTTAATTTTTATTATATATATTCAATCCCTATATATTGTATATATTTACTTTTTATTTTATATACAAGTAAACGTGATTGTTCTATATTATCTTATATACGTGTTATATATATTCACTTTTTATACACAAAGAGATGAAATAAATATTATATTAAAAGAAAGTGTGTATATATATGTGTGTATGTATATGCATATGTATATATGTGTGTGTGTATATATGTTTGTGTGTAACAACAAACATATATACACACACACATATATACATATGCATATACATACACACATATATATACATACTTTCTTTTAATATAATATTTATTTCATCTCTTTGTGTATGTACACACAAACATATATACACACACACATATATACATATGCATATACATACACACATATATATACATACTTTTTTTTAATATAATATTTATTTCATCTCTTTGTGTATAAAAAGTGAATATATATAACACGTAAATAAGATAATATAAAACAATCACGTTTACTTATATATAAAATAAAAAGTAAATATATACAATATATAGGGATTGAATATATATAATAAAAATTAAATATATACAATACAAAGAAATTGATTTTATATATTATTAAAAGTGAATATATATATAATATAAATTAAATTTATATGATTGAAAAATATATATAAAAGAGATTCAAATAATTACAATCTTATATATAATTTCAATCTCTCTTTCATATATATAAGAAATATATATATATATATATATATATATATATATATATATAATAAAATATATATATAAATATATATATAAATATTATATATATATGAAATTAAAATATATGTTAAATATATATAAATAAATAATTGAAAAAAATATATATATATTTCAAATTTTTATATATGAAATTGAAATATGAATAGAGATTGAAATGTGTATATATGAAATTGATGAAATAAATATATTTTATATTGATATATATAAGAAATTGATACACACACATATATAAAAATAACTAACTAAAAAATAACATTACTATAAATCTAGATTTTTGAATATATATTTAAATTTAATGAAATGATGGTTATTATTGTATTTACATATATATTACAATTTATAACAAATTTATTTATTATATATATAATAAAAAGTGAATATATATAATATAGAGAGATTATATATATATATTTTTTTATATTCAATATATATAAATAATAAATTATATATATAAATAATAAATTATATTTAAATATATATTTCAATTTTATATATATCCCCCCACACACACACAATATATATATTATTGTATTTATATACATATTACAATTTATAATAAATTTATTTATTTTATATATATTAAAAATAAATACATACAATATAGAGAGATTGCATATATTTATTTTTTATATATTCAATTTATATATAATATATATATATATATATATATATATATTATATTTCATATATTATTATTGTATTTATACACATATTAAAATTTATAATAAATTTATTTATTTTATTTATATATATTAGAAAGTGAATATATACAATATAGAGAGATTGCATATATTTATTTTTTATATATTCAATTTATATTTATTTATTTATATATAATTAATTATATATATAAATCATATATCATATATATATATATATATTTCTATTATATTTATATATATGAAAGATTAATATATATAAGATTTATGTATAAATAATTCTCTATATAGAGAAAGAAATTAAATATATAAAAAATAAATATATGCAATCTCTTTATATTGTATATATTAATAGTGAATTATTTATATATAAATTATATATATATATATATATATATATATATATATATATATATATATAAAATTGAAATATATATATTTTAAAAATATATATAAAATAAATATATATATATATATATATATATATCGTTCATATATATATATATATGAGATTTTAAAAATATATATTTCAATTATATGTATATATATATAATTCTATCTATAGAGAGAGAGATAGGAAAAAATTGAATATATAAAAAATAAATATAAGCAATCTCTTTATATTATATATATTATTTATATTAATAGTGAATTATTTATATATAAATCTCATATATATATATATATATATATATATATATATATATATATAAAAATTTATATACACACACACATATGATTTATATATATATATATAAATTGAATATATTCAACATTAGTATGTTTTGGTATCAGAGCCATATATCCATATATCATATTATATTTCTACAATGCTCTTTGTAAACATTTGTGATATATCAATAAAATTTTTTCCATCTATATTTGGTCATACTATTTTTATCGTTGTCTTTATCCATTTATTCTTTTGACAATAAGGAAGTAATGAACCCAAAAACTATCAAGAACAAGAAAATTACCAATAAGCCAAGATCTTGAAACAATACTCAGAATTGATTTGTATTGATTGCTTCAAATAATTACAAACCCACACCATGCTTAAATAAGCCTCAACTCAAAAATTAGAGTTTACATGCAAAATTTTAAAAAATAGCTAAAATCTAAAAAAAAATACTTATTATTTAAAAATCCTGAAATATCCTAAACACTAAAATTAGACTATGGGATGAAATTCAACTGAATTTGATGTCCAGTTATTAAAAAAAAAATTAAAAATTAAAATAGAAAAAACCTAAAAAATAATTAAATCATAAATTCAGACCATTAGATGATCACATATGGCCTCTAAAAAATATTGAAAACATTCTTAAGCAAGTAGAATTGCTTAAGAACATCAACATACTTTTTGATATGATCATTTTGGTACGTGAAAGAGTTCAAACGGAACTACGGGTCAAAAGTTATGAACTTTGGAAGGTTGGCCTATTTTTTATGCATCTGGAAGGGAATGGTCTTTTGAAGGCATGAGAAAGCCAAGTTTTGGACCTTTATAGTACCAACGATAAGAAGGAAGATGGATTTTTTGAACCAGATAACTCTTGATACTACAGGTACATCTAATGTATGTGCTCTTGTTGATATATCACTTGGTTCATTCTTTCTAGTAAATGAATCCACTATAGAAATTGATGAAACTAATCCTAATCTAGAATGGAAATTACCTACACTAAAAGCCATAGAGGTCTATGATAAATTATCTCCTTTTCACTTGATTTTTAAAACCAATATTAAAATCTCTGAAAATATTATCAAAGTTAAGCAGAATGATGATTACAAGTATCATCTTCAGATAGTCAATGATAAGACTATTAGGCAACTAAAATCTCAGACTAAATATAAGTTTTTGCATATAGGTGTTGTGTTTGTTGGTGTGTTCCCTTTGTTCAGATGTGGTTTAAATGTCAGTCTTCTAGCTTTTTCTCTAGATAATAGGCATACTTATTTTACTGCATGTATGTAAGCTACTATTCAGACTGATTTACATGATGGTTCTATTTTCAAAACTATATATCTGAATTATCCAGTATCCATTCATGAAGAAGCAAACCTCAACAAGTTCCACAAACTATTCCTTCAAACTCATGGTTTACAAATTATTGAATGTTCTTATCCTCTTGCTGTCAAATATCAAATCATGTATTGACTTACCAATACTCTTCATCTTGCTATCAAGCATGGTCCTACACAAGGCAAAAGCATGGTGTGTTGTACTAATGAAAATAGTCAAATTATCCCAGCTAAGTCAATATCTTGGTCTGATTTAAAAATTCCAAAGAAATGGATTATTGATATAGAGTTTATCCAAAAACCCAAAAAGTCTCTATCTTTTGCTACTTATGTAAAAGATACACCTAATAAAGCCATTATTAGATTTGATTCTTAGAGTCATGGCCTTAAATATCATCTACAAAGTCTTCCTGCTACTAGTACCCAGTGTATGCATCTCAGAAGAATTCATGATCTACAAATTGATTCTTACTTTTGTACAGACTGTCAACAAATCATTAATCATCCTAATCAGTCTATCATGCACATGATTAAAATAGATTCTTCTATTGAAAAGCTGCTTGAAAATAATAGAATACTTTTGGCCAAAGCAAAAATAATCCAAATGGAAGGTTCTTCTAAAAAAAGAAAAGAAACAAAAGAAAGTTATGTATGGAAAACTCCTTTGGGAAATGAGTCCTATTCTAAAAAAGGCTTTCCCAAAACCTCTAACTTTAATCAATACTCTCCTAATGGAAAGTATAGAGCTCAAATGTATTATTTAATATCTACTGACAAAAGTCTTGATCAATCCATAGAAACCAAATTGATGAACTGGAATAACTTTGAAGCTAAATGTTTAAATAACAAAGTCTCTAAAATACAAGAAAGTCTGTCTCAAGTCTCAAACTTACTCAAAAATATAGAATTATATCAAAAGGAAAATGTTACTCAAGCTATTGGTAATATACATGATTCTACTATAACTTATCATACTCAAGCAATGCAAAATATTGATGATTCCTTTACTGGCTTGAGAAATCAGCAGCAGACAATTGATTCAAAAATTGATATTTTATCATCTGAAAGTAAAGCTATGAGTAAGGGATAGATATAGTTAAACACTCACATAAATAATTTCAGTAATGAGGTGAGTCAACAAATTCAAAAAATTGATAAAATGTTGCCTCAGATAGATGCTATAGAAGATAAACAAGGTCAGAATCAACAAAGTTTGAGTCAATTAACTTCTACCTCTAATAGTCTTATAAGGGAAGTGGTAAAATAAGCTCTTAAAGTTTTTTCTATTCCTTAAATCTTAGAAGTGTTGAAAAAATGTGAGCAATATCCCAGGCAAATTGAATCATCTAGAGAACCTCTTATCATTTTTCATGATGAAGATTATATCAAAAGAACTGAAACTTGGCAAGATGCGCTTAAAATACAAAAAGAATCATTTAAAAAGGCTAAATAAAAAAGCTTCCCTGACACAGAAAAATATCTAGATAAAATATTTCAGATAGGCATGGCAATAATATAACCTCATGAAGCAGAAGCATATTTTAATCCTGAAATTGGTTCTTCTTTTAGGCCTCCCCTAGATTCTCAAATTAAAACTATGAATTTATAACCATTCTTTTGGAAGTTTAATTATGAACCTCTAGAAAAATGAAAAGAAATGGTACATGCTATGTTAGCATGGGTAAATGTATAAATTTATGGAATGAAGAAAGATCCATTTATAGTTGCTCAACAAATATCCAATGGATTCATAGGCAACATTAAATAATGGTCGGATGCATCTGGTGAACCATTTCATACTGCTATTTATAGTTATGATCAGTCTATTTTTGAATTGTGTAATGTATTATTATCTAAGTTTGTAGGCACTCTTGATAATGAAAAGGAAGCCATCAAATCTAAATTCATGAAAGCATAATTATGTGATATGACAAGAATAGATGAGTATGTGTGCTACATATACTCAAATATTGTGAGTATAAATTAAAGGATTTATGAATTGTGACAACATGAACATCCAAAGACATATTTAAAATTTTATGGCCATAACTCCCCATTTCTCTACTTAAATGTTTCATGGATTCATATTTGTTTCCATCATAATTTTTAACAGTGAAATCCAATTAGAAATCAATGATTATAAATATGTTTCCATCATAATTATGTTTCCTATGATGGAAACAAATATGTGATAATACAAGAATAGATGAGTATGTGTGATGCATGGAGAATAGATGAGTGTATGTGCTACATGGAGAATTTGTTCTATAATACTTATGAGATATTCAATCTTGTATATAAGTTCAGATATATTGAATATTTCCTTAAATATTTTGCAAACAAATATAAATATATTATGAAGGATGAGCTATCTACTATGTCTTTTGGTAGAATAAATCAAAACATTAAAGCTGTAAATAATCAGTTATGTGCTGAGAGAAAATCTCATAAAGAACTCTTAAGTTTCATAAATAGATTGGAGCTAAATTTGGTAATGTTCTAGATGATCATCTTGGTTTTGGATGTATAGATTCACATAAGTACATACAATATAGAATAAAGAATAATATCTACTCTTGTAATTATTGTCCACAAATATACTTTCAAGAAGAAAATAATAGAAACCTAGGTACAAATCCAGAAAAAAGAAATTCACTTCTAAAAAGATTTTTAGAAAAAGTAAACATGGTTATCAAAAGAAACTTGTTAAATGTTTCTTGTGCCAAGGAGATCATTATGCTAGAAAATGTCCTAACAAGAAAAAAAATCTAAGAAAGTAAATTTCTTAGATAGCCATGAATTAAATGAAGATTAATATGTTTTGATCTTTGATGAAGTACTTTATGAATTATATATTATTTGGGATTCAAATGATAATGAATCAAAAAATCAAGTCAATATGAATCTTGTTAACAGTGAATCTGAACTAGAATCTTCAAATTATGATTTAGAAGTTGGTTTCTAAATTCATATGATTTCTAGTCCATTTCCTAATGCACTTACTTTATCCCAACAACTTACATATTTGAAAGACAAATTTTCTTAGACACCTGTATATATAATTTCTACAAGGATGTCTATACAATAACATATTTATACATTAGAACAAAAATATCATATGCAACTTGCAAATGAAAAGAGGTAAAAAATTATTGCAAAGAAATTCTCTAGTATGCTTTCTCATGGATATTCTTCTCAACTGCATCTTTCATCTCAGATTGAAGAATCCTATCATCGTGATACTTATGCTAAATCATTCTAATGTAATAAAATAATTCATCAGCTCCAGGTATTTTTAGATAAATCTCAAAGAGAACTCAAAAACCTATAAAAGAAGAAGCTCGTGTTGATGAAGATAAACAATTGTTTGAATAAGAACTTATAAAAACCACTAATTAATTAGAATCTCATTTTAAGGAGGGGGAACTAGTCATAAAATGCAAAATAATCAAATACATTAGATTATGCACACTTCACAAATAATCTTGTTTGTGAAATTTAGATTAAATGGGAAGGTTTCAAGCCTTACAGTCTAGATGTCTTTCTAGACACTAGTGCAAATATTTCTTTAGCTAGATTTCATACTATTCCTTTTAATATGTGGCAATCTGATTTTCGTAAGTCAACATTCAACACCAAAACTATTATTTTAGAATTATCTGCATTGGTTCCAATACAGTTTGATGCTTTTATTTATATGTTTAAGGTTGTTCAACATGAAATGCCATCTTATGACATGATGATAGGATCTGATAATTTGTCAAGCTTATATGCCGTCACTATTCAACCTCATGAACTTATTCTAACTAACAAGTATTCTCTATACAAAAATTCTAAATATGAGTGCAAAATACCTCTCAAAGAAAAGCCAAGAAAATCAGTAGATACAAGATGGATCTAGTAGAAGATAAATATTTGTAGTGCTAGTATTGGTCCCATTATTGAAAATATAAAAAAGGATTGTTGCTCATAAAATCCTTTGGCTTTCCAATCTAGAAAGGTTCATGAATGTAGAATATATTTAAAGATGATTAAAGATAAGAATGGAAAAGATGTTGAACCTAAGTTCAAAGAACATCACTCTGGTATGTCTCCTAGCCTTTGTAAAGAATGTTTTAAAGAAATTGATCAGATTAAAAAATAAGGATTGATTAAATATTTTAATAGTCCTTAGACTTGTGAAGATTTTTATGTAAACAAAAGATCAGAATAGGTTAGAGGCAAGAAAAGATTAGTTATGAACTATGTACCTCTGAATAAGTACGTGGTTTCGATCCAACATCTTATTCCTCCCAAAGATGAATTTCTACAAAGGATTCATGGGAGTAAGGTATATAATAAGTTTGATTTAAAATTTGAATTCTGGTAGATATAGATTGTAGAGTAAGACATGTATAAAATAACTTTTGTTACTCCTTTTGGGTAGTTTGAATGAAATGTTCTCCCTTTTGGTTTAAAGACTACTCCAATTATATTTCAGGAGATGATGAATAAAATCTTTGCACCCTATTTAGAAGTCATAATTGTGTATATTGATGATATTCTAATATTTTATAAATCCCTCAAGGATCATATAAATCATCTTGAAAAATTCTATCATATTGTATATGAAAATGGTTTAATACTTTCTGAAAAGATGTCTATTTTTAAAGATGATATTGAATTTCTAGGTGTTACTATAAATTTTGGAAAAGTTGTTATTCAAGAATATATTTTGAAAAATATTAAGAATTTTCTTGATGTCCTCATAGACAAGAAAATGCTTCAAAGATTTATTGGTTGTGTAAATTATGTTGTTGGTTACTATTATAATATTGCTTAGGACATATTATTGCTTAATAAAAGATTGCCTAAAAATCCAATTGTTTGGACTAGTGAAATTACAAAGGCAGTCTAGAGAATCAAACAGAATTGTCAGAAATTACCTCTAATAACATTACCTGGTAATGGTCTCAAAATTACAGAAGCAGATGCCTCTAAATTTTTTTGGGGTGTAGTGTTAAAATTAAAATTGGTAGATGGAATAGAAAAACCCTACAGGTTTGCCTCATGAAGTTTTAAATAGGCACACAAAAATTATCATTCTACTCATAAATAAATTTTATCTATAATAAAAGCCATTCAAGCTTTTATGTTTTTCATTAGATCTAAGAAATTCTTACTTAGATTTGATTTGAATATTTTTATGAGTATTTTAAATTCTTCTTATAATCTAAAGAAGGGTATTGCTAGAAGGTTAACCAAGTGGGATACATTTCTATCAAATTTTGATTTTCCAGTTGAACATATTGCTGGAAAAAGAAATTGTTTAGCAGATTTTGCATCTAGAGAAGAAAATTCAAAATATTTAGCCAACATGGTAATAACAGTAACAAAAATTTGAAAAGAATTTCTTGAACATATTTGGTATTCAATTATTTTAGTTGCTAATCAACTAATAAATGAATCTAATGATTTGGTAAGAAAATCCTATGAATCCTTTACCGATCTTAATAATTCTCATCTAGGATGGATATCTCAGTTTCAAGAACCTGATGGTAAGGGATAGTCTTCAGTGATTGTGTTGCATCATGAAAATAATAATCCTAGATTGTGTGGTTCAAATAATGCATTTAAAAACTTCATATTAGGGCGGTGATTTGAGTTTCTTATCCAGTGGTTTAATTTTTGGCTGACATATAATCCAACAAGAGAAAACTTTTGGTCTCTGATGAAATTCTAGATTATTTAAAGGAGTTCTTAGATTATGTTATTCTTCTTAAGGCATCTGAAGAACCTAGTGTGCACATTGCTCCAGACCAACTTTAGAATATATTTATGATTCCCTTCAGAATAAAATTTGAATTATTTTCAATCTAAAATCATCAAGTAAATTTGTACAGTAGTTTGTTTCCTACTCAACTATTAGCGACTCTATGGAAAAGGTTTACTATTACTCATCAAGTCATATTTCCACCAACTCCTCTTGGAGATATAGTCCATATACCATCAACAATGTATCTTGATACTGATGATCATACTAAATAAAATATGATATATTCTCCACATATTGATCATTATTATGATTCTGACAAAGACAACCATTATTCTCCACTAGAAGAATATGAATTCATTGACAATTAAAGTGATTGATTGACTAATTATGGGGTCTGTCCATAGGTGTGAGTAAGGTCACATTATCCCTCTTTATCTTTTGTGGACCTCACCACTATTTAAAGGTGGTATGTGGCCAGCCATGATGACAGATGCTTTTATATTTTGGTGGTGCATAGTGGCCCCTGCCTTCCACTACCTTTTTGATTTTGTTCTTATTCATTGATCTCGCATATTGAAGACAACCATTGATCTCTTCTCTATCCATCTATAAATAGAGAAGGCTCTTTGTATTTCATTCAAGCTTCACTACAGATCTGAGTAAGTCTAGTATGTGTCTAAAAAGCGTATGTTCTTTGCTTACCCTTTTGATATCTTGAAAATCAAAAGCTTTCTTTTAAGAAGTTTATCAAATTAGTCTAAAATATTTATTGTTATCCTTTGTGTGTTGATATTGATCCTGTACCACATGCTTATGCGAGTACATTTTGGTATCAGAGTCATATATCCATTAATGTGCTATGTTTCTACAGTAATCTTTGTAAACATTTGTGATATATCAATAAAATGCTTTCCATCTCTATCTGGTCATACTATTATTCTGACTATCTTTATCCATTTATTCTTCTGACAATAGGGAAGGGAACTGTATTTTAAAGCCGTGAGAAAGCCATGTTTCAGACATGTATAGTTACCAATGATAAGAAGGAAGATGGATTCTTTGAACCAGATAGTTCTTGATACTAGAGGTATATCTAATGTTTGTACTCTTGCTGATGTATCACTTGGTTCATTATTATCATTAAATGAAGCCACCATAAAAATTGATGAAACTAATCCTAGTCTAGAATGGAAATCACCTACACTAAAAGCCATAGAGGTTTATGATAAATTATCTCATTTTCATCTAATTGCTAAAACCAACATTAAAATCTCTAAAAATATTATCAAAGTCAAGCATAATGATGGTTACAATATCATCTTCAGACAGTTGATGATAAGACTATTAAGAAACTAGAATCTCAGATTGAATATAAGTTTTTGCATATAGGTGCTATGTTTGTTAGTGTGTTCCCTTTGTTCAAACATGGTTTAAATATTAGTCTTCTAGTTTGTGCTCTAGATAATAGGCATACTTCTTTTACTGCATGTTTACAAACTACTATTCAGACATGTTTATATGATGGCCCTATTTTCATAATTATATATCCAAATTATCTATTAGCATGTGGTACAAGATAGATATCAACACATAAAGGTCAATAATAAATATTTTAGACTAATTTTACAAACTTCCTAAAAGAAAGCTTTTGATTTGTAGGATTCCAAAAGGGCAAACAAAGAGCATACACTTTCTAGACATAAACTAGACTCAGACTCAGACCTCTATAAAAGATTAAATGAAATGCAAAGAGCCTACTCTATTTATATATGGATAGAGAAGAGATCAATAGTTGTCTTCAATATGTGAGATCAATGAACAAGAACAAAATCAAAAAAGTAGTGGAAGACAGGGTCCACTACGCACCACCAAAATATAAAAGCATCTATCAACATAGCTGACAACATACCACCTTTAAATGGTGGTGAGGTCCACAAAAGATTAAAAGGGATAATGTACCCATACTCACACCTATGGATATACCCCATAAGTAGTCAATCAATCACTTTAGTCATTAGCAAATTCATATTCTCCCTATGGAGAATAATGGTTGTCTTAGTCCGAATCATAATAATGATTAGGATGTGGAGAATATATCATATTTCCTTCAGCATGATCATTAGAATCAAGATACACTGTAAAAAAAATATAGACTATATGTCCAAGAGGAGTTGGTGGAAAAAATTCTTGATAAGTGATAGTAAGCCTTTTCCATAGAGCCGCTAATGATTGAGTAGGAAATAAACTATTGTACAAATTTACTTGATGATTATGAACTAAAAATAATTCAAATTTTATTCTAAAATTAATTATTAGAGTAATACAAATATTATGAATTTGGTCTAGAACAACATGCACACCAAGTTATTCAGATGCCTTGAGAGGAAGAACATAGTCTAGGTATTCCTTTAAATAATATGGAATTTCATCAGATAACCAAAAAAATTCTCTTGTTGGATTATATATTGGCCAAAGAGTAGAACATTGGATAATAAACTTGAATCCATGCTTTAATATGAAATTCTAAAATGGATTATTTGATCTACACAATCTAGGATTATTATTTTCATGATACAACACAATCACTGAAGACCATCTCCTACCATCAGGCTCTTGAAACTAAGATGTGCATCCTAGATGAGAATTATTAAGATCAATAGAGCCTTCATAGGATTTTATAACCAGAGCATTAGCTTCATTTCTTAGCTGATTAGAAATCGAAGGAACTGAATGCCAAATATGTTCATGAAATTCTTCTCAAATTTCTATGACTGTTACTACCATGTTGGATAAATATTTTAAATTTGTTTCTTTGAATGCAAAATTTGCTAAACAATTTATTTTTTTAGTAATATGTTTAACTATAAAATCAAAATCTGATAGAAATGTAGCCCACCTCCTTAACTTACCAGTAGAACCCTTCTTTAGATTATCAGAAGAATTTAAAATACTCATAAAATTATTTAAATAAGATCTAAGTAAGAATTTTTTAGATCTAATGAAAAACATAAAAGCTTGAATGGCTTATATTACAGCTAAAATTTCTTTATGAGGAGAATGATAATTATTCTATGCCTATTTAAAACTTCTTGAGGCAAATCTACAGGGTTTTTTTGTTCTATCTTCCAACTTTTCTGTTAACACTGCACCCCGAAAATTCTTTATAGACATCTGCTTCTATAATTTTGAGACCATTATTAGGTAATGTTAATGGAGGTAATTTTTAAAAATTCTATTTAATTCTCTAGATTACCTTTGTCATTTCACTGGTCTAAGCAGGTGGATTTTTAGACAATCTTTTATTAAGCAATAATTAGTCTTGAGCAATATTATAATAGTAACCAGCAACATAATTTACACAACCCAAAAATCTTTGAAGCATTTTCTTGTCTATAAGGACATCATAATTTTTTTTAATATTCTTCAAAATATGTTATATGAATAGAAAATTCTCTAGACTTTATAGTAACACCTAGAAATTCAATCTCATCTTTAAAAATAGACATGTTCTTTTTAGAAAGTACTAAACCATTTTTATATACAACCTGATAAAAATTTTCAAGATGATTTATATGATTCTTGGGGGATTTAAAAAATATTAGAATATCATCAATATACACAATTATGAATTTTGAATAGGATGTAAAGATTTTATTCATCGTCTCCTAAAATATACTTGGAGTGGTCTTTAAACCAAAAGGGAGAACATTCCATTCAAACTGTCCAAAAGGAGTGACATAAGCTATTTTATACCTATCTTAATCTGCAACTTGTATCTGCTAAAACCCAGATTTCAAATCAAACCTATTGTATACCTTACTCCCATGAATCCTTTGTAAAATTTCATCTTTGGAAGGAATATGATGTTAGACTAGAACTACATATTTATTCAGAGGTACATAGTTCACAACTAATATTTTCATG
Source organism: Torreya grandis (assembly GCA_037957365.1). Taxonomy (NCBI): domain Eukaryota; kingdom Viridiplantae; phylum Streptophyta; class Pinopsida; order Cupressales; family Taxaceae; genus Torreya; species Torreya grandis. The sequence continues at coordinate 527,146 of JARHVA010001732.1, forward strand.
CCTCTAACCTATTATGATCTTTTATTTACATAAAAATCTTTACAAGCCCAAGGACTATTAGAATCTCTAATCAATATTTATTTCTTAAGCTGATCAATTTCCTTAAAACATTCTTCACAAAGGATAGGAGACATACCAGAGTGATGTGCTTTGAACTTAGGTCAACATATTTTCCATTCTTATCTTTAATCATCTTTAATTCTATTCTAAATTCATGAACCTTTCTGAATTGAAAATCCAAAGGATTTTTTGAGCAACAATCTTTTTTTATCTTTTCAATAATGAGATCAATACTAGCAATGTAAAGATTTATCTTCTGCTAGATCCATATTGTATCTATTAATTTTCTTGGCTTTTCTTTGAGAGGTATTTTACACTCATATTTATACTTTTTATATAGATAATACTTGTTAGCCAGAATAATTTCATGAGGCTGAATAGTAACAGGATACAAGCTTGATAAATTATCAGATCCTATCATCATGTCATAAGATGGATTTTCATCCTGAATAACCTTAAACATATAAATAGAATCACCAAACTGTACTGGAATTAGTGAAAATAATTTTGAAATAATAGTCTTGGTGTTGAAAGTTAACTTATGAAAATCAGATTTCCACACATCAGAAGGAATAGCATAAAATCTAGCTAAAGAAATATCTGCACCAGTGTCAAGCAAGATATTTAGAGTGTAAGGCTTGAAACCTTCTTATTTAATCTAAATTTCACAAACATGATTATTTATGAGGTGTGTATAAATCTGATGTATTTGATTGTTTTGCATTTCATGACTAGTTTCCCCCTCCTCAAAATGAGATTCTATTTCATTAGTGGCTTGTATAAGTTATTGTTCAAATAGTTATTCATCTTCATAAGCTAGAGCTTCTTCTTTTAATATGGTTTATATTTCTCTTTGAGATTTATCTAAAAATGCCTGGAGCTGATGAATTCTTTTCTTACACTAGAATGATCTAGCATAAGTATCAGGTTAATAAGTTTCTTCAATTTGAGATGAAAGATGCAGTTGAGAAGCATATCCATGAGAAAGCATATTAGAGGATTTCTTTGTAAGAACTTCTTTTTGCCTTTTTTCATTTGCAAGTTGTATATGATATTTTTGTTCTAATGCAAAAATATGTTGTTGTACACACACACACACACACACACACACACACACACACACACACACACACACACACACACACACACACACACACACACACACATCTTATCAAGACTGACATCATACCAAATCATGTACATACTTACCAATACTCTTCATCTTGCTATCAAGCATGGCTTTGCACAAGGTAAAAACATGATGTGTCATGCTAATAAAAATAGTCCAATTATCACAACTGAGTTAGTATCTTGGTCTAATTTAAAAATTTAAAAAGGATTGTTGATACAGACTTTAACCAAAAACACAAAAAAATCTATATCATTTGCTACTTCTATAAATGATACACTTGATAAATCCATTATTATATTTGATTCTCAGACTCATAGCCTTAAATATCATTTACAAATTCTACCTTCTACTAGTACCCAGTGTATGCATCTCAAAAGAATTCATGATCCACAGATTGATTTTTTTTTCTGCATTCACTGTCAACAAATAATTAATCATCCTAATCATTTTAGCATGCACATGATTAAAAGAGATTATTATATTGAAAAACTACTTAAAAATAATAGAAAACTTTTGGTCAAAGAAAAATAATCCAGATGGAAGGTTCTTTTGGAAAAGGAAAATAAGTAGAAGAAGGTCATGCATGAAAAACTCCTTTGAGAGATGAGTCCTATTCTAAAAAAAGTTTTCCCAAGAACTTTTGACTCTAATAAATACTCTCATGATGGAAAGTATATATCTCAAATGTATTATTTGAGATATACTGATAAAAGTCTCGATCAGTCCATAGAAACCAAGTTGATGAACTGGAGTAACTTGGAAACTAAATGTTTAAATAACAAAGTCTCTGAAATACAAGAAAGTCTATCTCAAGTCTTAAAGTTAATCAAAAGTATAGAATTATATGAAAAAGGAAATATTACTAAAGCTATTGGTAATCTACATGATTCTTTTGCAACTTACCATACTCAAACAATGCAAAAGATTGATGATTCCTTTACTAAATTGAGAAATTAGTAGCAGACAATTGATTCAAAAATTGATATTTTATCTTCTAAAAATAAATCTATGAGTAAAGGAAAAAAAGGTTAAACACTCACATGAATAATGTAAATAATGAGGTGAGTCAACAAATTCCAAAAATTGATAAAATGTTGTCTTAGATAGATGCTTTAAAATATAAACAAGGTTAGATTCAATAGAATTTAAGTCAATTAACCTCTACCTCTGATAGTCTTGTAAGAGAAGTGGTATAAAAATCCCCTAAGGTCTTTTTTATTCCTAAAATATTAGAAGCATTGAAAAAAATTAAGCAATATCCCAGGTAGCCTTAGTCATCTAAAGAACTTATTGTTATCTTCCATGATAAAGATTATATTAAAAACACTAAAACTTGGCAAGATGTGCTTAAGCTCCAAAGAGAATCATTTAAAAAGGCTAAAGCAAAAAAGCTTCCCTGATACAAAAAAATCTCTCGATAAAATATTTTAAATAGGCATTACAAAAATAGAACCTCATGAACATAATCATATTTTAATCCTAAAATTGGTTTTTATTCTAGGCCTCCCCTAGATTCTCAAATCAGAACTATGAATCTACAACCATTCTTTTAGAAGTTTAATTGTGAACCTCTAGAAAAAAGAAAAGAAATGGTATATGCTATGTTAGCATGGAAAAATGTAAAGATTTATGGAATGAAGAAAGATCCATTTATAGTTGCTCATCAAATATCCAGTGTCTTCTCCCCATGCTGGATTTAATGAACAAACTTGTTAAGAGAGCCCAAGATAGAACTATGTATATTCATGAGTATTCTGATTTACGTAAAATGACATGCATGGCTCTGGATTCTTTGTACATTGATAAAACTAAAAAAAACATGTGTCACATATTTTAGTGACACTAAATTAATATAGAGTGAATAATTTGTAAGGATTTGAGGATAATTAACTAAATATAAGCACATAATGTTTTTTTTAGTTTTATCAATGTATGTCCTTACATATCAAGTAATTTAGTTAATTAGAGTAGTTATTGGTGTGATTTGGGCCAACTTTATCCTAATGAACCTAATTCTTATTTTGAATTATGGCAATTAGGGATCAAACTATCAAACTCGAGAATGGTGGGATGCATCTGATGAACCATTTCATACTATTATTTATAGTCATGATCAGCTTATTTCTACATTGTGTAATGCATTATTATCTAAGTTTGTAAGCACTCTTGATAATGAAAAGGAATCCAATAAATCTAAATTAATGAAAGCACAATTATGTGATATGATAAGAATAGATGAGTATATGTGCTACATAGATAATTTGTTCTATAATACCGGTGACATATTCAATCTTGCATATAAACTTAGATATATTGAATCTTTCCCTCAATATTTTGTAAACAAATATAAGCTATTATGAAGGATGAGATATCTGCTATGTCTTTTGGTAGAATAAATCAAAACATCAAAGCTATAAATTATCAGTTATGTGCTGAGAGAAAATCTCATAAAGAAACTCTTAAGTTTTATAAACAAACTGGATCTAAATTTTGCAATTTTCTAGATGATCATTTTGGTTTTGGCTATATATATTCATATAAGTATAGATATTATAGAAGAAATAAAAAGATCTGTTCTTGTAAGTATTCTCCATAAAGATACTTTCAAGAAGAGAAACAATGGAAACCTAGGTACAAATCCAGAAAAAAGAAATTCACTCCTAAAAAGAATTTTTAGAAAAAGGAAACATGGTTATCAAAAGAAACCTATTAAATGTTTCTTATGCCCAGGAGATCATTATGATAATAAATGTTCTAACAAGAAAAAGGAATCTAAAAAAGTAAGTTTCCTGGATAGCCATGAATTAAATGAAGATGAGTAAGTTTTGATCTTTGATGAAAAAGTAATTTATAAATCAGATATTATTTGGGATTTAGATGATAATGAATCAAAAAATCAAGTCAATATGAATATTTTTAGCAGTGAATCTAAACATGAATCTTTAGAATATGATTTAGAAGTTGGTTTACAAATTTATATGATTTCTAGTCCATTTCTTAATGCACTTACTTTATCCTAGAAACTTTCATACTTAATAGACAAGTTTGCTCAGACACCTGTATATATGATTTCTACAAGGATGTCTATACAACAATAAATTTTTACATTAGAAAAAAAAATATCATATGCAACTTGAAAATGAAAAGAGGCAAAAAGAAGTTCTTGCAAATAAATCCTCTAGTATGTTTTCTTATGGATATTCTTCTTAACTGTATCTTTCATCTCAGATTAAAGAAGCCTATCAACCTAATACTTATGCTAGATTAGTCTTGCATAAGAAAAAAATTCATCAACTCTAAGAATTTTTAGATAAAGATCAAAGAGAACTAGAGACCCTATTAAAAGAAGAAGCTCTAGCTGATGAAGATGAATAATTGTTTGAACAAAAACTAATACAAACCACTAATGTAATAGAATCTCATTTTGAGGAGGGGGTAACTAGTCATGAAATGCAAAATAATCAAATACATCAAATTTCAGCACACCTCACAAATAAACCTATTTATGAAATTTAGATTAAATGGGAAGGTTTCAAGCCTTATAGTCTAGATGTCTTACTAGACACTGGTGAAAATATTTCTTTAGCTAGATTTCATATTATTCCTTCTGATATGTGGCAATCTATTTTTCATAAGTTAACATTCAACACTAATACTATTATTTCAAAATTGTTTGCTCTGGTTCTAGTACAGTTTAGTGATTCTATTTATATGTTTAAGGTTGTTCAACATGAAATTCCATCTTATGAAATGATGATAGGATCTGATAATTTGTCAAGTTTGTATCCTGTCACTATTCAGCCTCATGAAATTATTATGGCTAACAAGTATTCTCTGTACAAAAAGTATAAATATGAGTTTAAAATACCTCTCAAAGAAAAGCCAAGAAAATTAGTAGATACAAGATGGATCTAGAAAAAGGTAAATTTTTGCAGTGCTTGCATTGATCCCACTATTGAAAAGATAAAAAATGATTGTTGCTCAGAAAATCCTTTGGCTTTTCAATCTAGAAAGGTTCATGAATGTAGAATAGAATTAAATATGATTAAAGATAAGAATGGAAAAGATGTTGAACCTAAGTTCAAAGCACATCACTTTGGTATGTCTCTTAGCTTTTGTGAAGAATGTTTTAAGGAAATTGATTAGCTTAAGAAATAAGGATTGATTTAAGATTCTAATAGTCCTTGGGCTTGTGAACCTTTTTGTGTAAACAAAATATCAGAACAGGTTAGAGGTAAGAAAAGATTAGTTGTGAACTATGTACCTCTGAATAAGTACGTGGTTCCGATCCAACATCCTATTCCTTTCAAAGATGAAATTATACAAAGGATTAATGGGAGTAAGGTATATAGTAAGTTTGATTTGAAATATGGATTCTTGCAGATATGGTTGTATAGTAAGACATGTATAAAATAGATTTTGTTACTCCTTTTGGGTAGTTTGAATGAAATGTTCTCCTTTTTGGTTAAAAAAATGCTCCAAGTATATTTTAGGAGATGATGAATAAAATCTTTGCACCCAAAATTAGAATAAAATCAGAATTCATAATTGTGTATATTGATGATATTCTAATATTTTCTAAATCCCTCAAGGATCATATAAATCATCTTGAGAAATTTTATCATATTGTATATGAAAATGGTTTAGTACTTTCTGAAAAGAAGATGTCTATTTTTAAAGATGAGATTGAATTTATAGGTGTTACTATAAAGTCTGGAGAAGTTGCTAATCAAAAATATATTTTGAAGAGTATTAAGAATTTTCCTAATGTCCTCACAGATAAGAAAATGCTTTAAAGATTTCTTGGTTGTATAATTTATGTTGTTTTTTACTATTATAATATTGCTCATGATAGATTATTACTTAATAAAAGATTGTCTAAAAATCTAATTGCTTTGACCAGTGAAATTACAAAGGTAGTCTAGAGAATTAAATAAAATTGTCAGAAATTACCTCCAATAACATTACCTAGTAATGGTTTCAAAATTATAGAAGTAGATGCCTCTAAATTGTTTTGACATGCAGTGTTAAAAGAAAAATTGGTAGATGGAACAGAAAAACCCTATAGGTTTTCCTCAGGAAGTTTTAAACAAGCATAGAAGAATTATCATTCTACTCATACATAAATTTTATCTATAATAAAAGCCATTCAAGATTTTATGTTTTTCATTAGATCTGAGAAATTCTTACTTAGATCTGATTTGAATAATTTTATGAGTATATTAAATCCTTCTGATAATCTAAAGAAGGGGGCTGCTAGCAGGTTAACCAAGTGGGCTACATTTCTATCAAAATTTGATTTTATAGTTGAACATATTACTGGAAAAAGAAATTGTTTAACAGATTTTACATATAAAACAATCAGAATATTTAGCCAACATGGTAGTAATATTAAAAAAAATTCAAGAAGAATTTCTTGAACATATTTGGCATTCAATTCCTTTGGTTGCTAATCAACTAAGAATTGAAGCTAGTGCTTTGGTCAAAAAATCCTATGAATCCTCTACTGATCTTAAAAATTCTCATCTAGGATGGACATCTCAATTTCAAGAGCCTAATGGTAAGAGATGGTCTTCAGTGATTGTGTTGTATCATGGAAATAATAATCCTAGATTGTGTGATTCAAATAATCCATTTTAAAAATTCATATAAAGGTAGGGATTTGAGTTTCTTATCCAGTGGTCTACTTTTTGACTGACATATAATCTAGAAAGAGAATTTTTTTGGTTATCTAATGAAATTATAGATTATTTAAGGAGTTATTAGATCACGTTCTTCCTCTCAAGGCATCTGAAGAACCTAGTGTGCACATTGCTCCAGAGCAACTTCAAAATATCTTTATTACTCCAAGAATTCCTTACAGAATAAAATTTTAATTATTTTTAGTTCAGAATCATCAGGTAAATCTGCACAATAATTTATTACGTACTCAACTATTAGTGGCTCAATGGAAAAGGTTTAGTATCACTCATCAAGAAATTTTTCCACCAAATCCTCCTAAACATATAGTCTGTATTCTATCAACAATGTATCTTTATGTTGATGATCATACTAAAGAAAATATGATATATTCTCCACATCCTAATCATTATTATGATTCAGATGAAGACAACCATTATTATCCATAGGGAGAATATGAATTTATTGATGACACAAGTGATTGATTGACTACTTATAGGGTCTGTTTATAGGTGTGAGTATGGGCACATTATGCCTCTTTATCTTTTATGGATCTCACCACCATATAAAGTTAGTATGTTGTTAGCTATGTTGACATTTGCTTTTATATTTTGGTAGTGCCTAGTGGACCCTGTCTTCCACTACTTTTTTTCTTTTGTTCTTATTTTTTGATCTCGCATCTTGAAGAGAACCTTTGATCTCTTCTCTATCTATCTATAAATAAATAATAATCTTCACATTTTATTCAAGCTTCACTAGAGATTTGAGTCTGAATCTAGTTTGTGTCTAGAAAGTGTATGCTCTTTGATTGCCCTTTTGGGATCCTACAAATCAAAATATTTATTTTAAGAAGTTTTTCAAACTAGTCTAAAATATTTATTATTATCCTTTGTGTGTTTATATCTATCTTGTACCATGTACATATGTAAGTACATTTTGGTATCACAGCCATATATCCATTAATGTGCTATGTTTCTACAATGCTCTTTATAAACATTTGTGATATATCAATAAAATATTTTTCATCTATATCTAGTCATACTATTATTCTGGCCATCTTTATCCATTTATTATTTTGACAATAGGGAAGAGAATGGTCTTTTGAAGGTGTGAGAAAGCCATGTTTTAGACCTTTATAGTACCAATGATAAGAAGGAAGATGGATTTTTTGAACCAGATAACTCCTGATACTATAGGTACATCTAATGTATGTGCTCTTATTGATATATCACTTGGTTCATTCTTTATATTAAATGAATCCACTATATAAATTGATGAAACTAATCCTAATCTAGAATGGAAATTACCTACACTAAAAGCCATAGAGGTCTATGATAAATTATCTCCTTTTCACTTGATTTTTAAAACCAATATTGAAATATCTAAAATTATTATCAAAGTTAAGAAGAATTATGATTACAAGTATCATCTTCAAATAGTCAATGATAAGACTATTAGGCAACTAAAATCTTATACTAAATATAAGTTTTTGCATATAGGTGTTGTGTTTGTTGGTGTGTTCCCTTTGTTCAAACATGGTTTAAATGTCAGTCTTCTAGCTTGTGCTCTATATAATAGGCATAATTTTTTTTACTGCTTGTCTGTAAGCTGATATTCAGATTGGTTTACATGATGGATCTATTTCCACAACTATATATCTGAATTATCCAGTAGCCATTCATGAAAAAGCAAACCTCAACAAGGTCCTCAAACTATTCCTTCAAACTCATGGTTTACAAATGATTAAATATGCTTATCCTCTTGCTATCAAATACCAAATCATGTATTAACTTACTAATACTCTTCATCTTAATGTCAAGCATGGTCTTGCACAAGGCAAAAGTGTGGTGTGTCGTGCTAATGAAAACAACCAAATTATCTCAGCTGAGTCAATATCTTGGTCTGATTTAAAAATTCTAAAAAAAAAAGATTATTGATACAAACTTTATCCAAAAACCCATAAAGTCTCTATCCTTTGTTACTTATGTAAAAGAAACACCTGATAAATACATTATTAGATTTGATTTTCAAATTCATGGCCTTAAATATCATCTGTAAAGTCTACCTTCTACCAATACCCAGTGTATGCATCTCAGAAGAATTCATGATTTATAGATTGATTCTTATTTCTTCACAAACTATCCATAAATCATTAATCATCCTAATCAATATAGTGTGCACATGATTAGAAGAGATTATTCTATTGAAAAGATGATTGAAAATAATAGAAGAATTTTAGACAAAGAAAAAATAATCTAGATGAAAGGTTCTTATGGAAAAGGAAAAGAAACAAAAAGTCATGTATGGAAAACTCCTTTGGGAGATGAGTCATATTCTGAAAAAGGTTTTCCCAAAAGTTATGACTTTAATAAATACTCTCCTAATGAAAATTATAGAGCTCAATTGTATTATTTGAGATCTACTGACAAAAGTCTTGATCAGTCCACAAAAATCAAGTTGATGAACTAGAATAACTTGACAATAAAATATTTAAATAATAAACTCTTTGAAATACAAGAAAGTCTATCTCAAGTCTCAAAGTTACTCAAAAGTATAAAATTATATCAAAAGGGAAATATTACTCAAGCTATTCGTAATCTACATGATTCTATTAGAACTTATCATACTGAAGCAATGCAAAAGATTGATGATTCCTTTACTAGCTTGAGAAATCAGCAACAGACAGTTGATTCAAAAATTGATATTTTATCCTTTGAAAATAAGCTACGAGTATGGGAAAGAAATAGTTAAACACTCACATGAATAATGTCAATAATGAGGCGAGTCAAAAAATTCAAAAAATTGATACATATTACCTCAAATAAATGCTATAGAAGATAAACCAGTTCAGATTCAATAGTGTTTCAGTCAATTAACTTATACCTCTGATAGTCTTATAAGAGAAGTGTTAGAACAATACCCTAATGTCTATGCTATTCCTAAAATCTTGGAAGCATTGAAATAATATAATCAATATCCCAAGAAGCTTGAATCATCTAGAGAACCTATTGTTATCTTCCATGATGAAGATTATAGCAAAATCACTGAAACTTGGCAAGATGTGCTTAAAATCTAAAGAGAATCATTTAAAAAGGCTAAAGCAAAAAGCTTTCCTGATACAAAAAAATCTCTTGATAAAATATTTTAGATAGGCATGGAAAAAATAGAACCTCATGAAACAAAAGTATATTTTAATCCTGAAATTGGTTCTTCTTCTAGGTGTCCCCTAGATTCTCAAATAAAATCTATGAATCTACAATCATTATTTTGGAAGTTTAATTGTGAACCTATAGAAAGAAGAAAAGAAATGGTGCATGCTATGTTAGCATGGGAAAATTTACAAATTTATGGAATGAAGAAAGATCCATTTACAATTGCTCAACAAATATCCAATGGATTCATAGGCAACATTAAGGAATGGTGGGATGCATTTGGAGATCCATTTTATACTGCTATTTATAGTCATGATCAACCTGTTTCTTCATTGTGTAATGCATTAATATCTGAGTTTGTAGGCACTCTTGATAATGAAAAGGAAGCCAATAAGCTAGTATATGTGTTACATGGAAAATTTATTCTATAATACTAGTGAGATATTCAATCTTACATATAAGCTTAGATATATTGAATCCTTCCCTAAATATTTTTCAAACAATTATAAATCTAATATGAAGGATGAGATATCTACTATGTCTTTGGTATAATAAATAAGAACATCAAAGCTATAAATACTCAGTTATGTGCTGAGAGAAAATCTCATAAAGAAACTCTTAAAATTCATAAACAGATTGGAGCTAAATTATGTAATGTTCTAGATAATTATTTTGGTTTTGGCTGTATAGATTCACATAATTATAGACAATATAGAAAAAAAAGAAGATATACTCTTGCAAGTATTTTAAACAAAGATACTTAAAAGAAGAGAAACAATGGAAACCTAGGTACAAATCTAGAAAAAAAATTCACTCCTAAAAGGGTATTTAAAAAAAGGAAACATTGTTATCAAAAGAAACTTGTTAAATGTTTCTTGTGCCAAGGAGATCATTATGATAATAAATGTCCTAACAATAAAAATGAATCTAAGAAATTAAATTTCTTGGATAGTCATGAATTAAATAAAGATGAATATGTTTTAATCTCTGATGAAGAAGTAATTTATGAATTAGATATTATTTGGGATTTAGATGATAATCAATCATAAAACTAGGTCAATATGAATCTTATTAGTTGTGAATTTGAATAAAAATCTTCAGATTATGATTTAGAAGTTAGTTTCCAAATTCATATGATTTCTAGTCTATTTCCTGATGCACTTTATCCCAACAACTTGCATACTTGAAAGACAAGTTTGCTCAGACACCTGTATATTTGATTTCTATAGGGATGTCTATACATAAATATATTTATGTATTAGAACAAAAATATCATATGTATCTTGCAAATGAAAAGAGGCAAAAATAAGTTCTTGCAAATAAAACCTCTAATATACTTTCTGATGGACATTCTTCTCAACTGCATCTTTTAACTCAGATTGAAGAAGCCTATCAACCTGATACTTATGATAGGTCATTCTAGTGTAAAAAAAAATTTCATCAGCTCTAGGTATTTTTAGATAAAGCTCAAAGAGAACTAAAAACCCTATTAAAATAAGAAGATCTAGTTGATGAAGATGAAAAAGTGTTTGAACAAGAACTTATATAAGCCACTAATGAAATATAATCTCATTTTAAGGAGGGGGAAACTAATCATGAAATGTAAAATAATCAAATGCATCAGATTTATGTACACCTCATAAATAATCGTATTTGTGAAATTCATATTAAATGGGAAGGATTCAAACCTTACAATCAAGATATCTTGTTAGACACTGGTGTAAATATTTCTCTATCTAGATTTTATTATATTCCTTCTAATATGTGGCAATATGATTTTCATAAGTTAACATTCAACACTAAGACTATTATTTTAGAATTGTTTGCATTGGTTTCAGTATAGTTTGGTGATTCTATTTATACATTTAAGGTTGTTCAACATGAAATGACATCTTATGACATAATGATAGGTTTTGATAATTTCTCAAGCTTCTATCTTGTTACCATTCAGCCTCATGAAATCATTTTGGCTAACAAGTATTCTCTGTACATAAAGTCTAAATATGAGTGTAGAATACCTCTTAAAGAAAAGCCAAGAAAATTAGTAGATACAATATGGATCCAATAGAAGATAAATCATTGTAGTGCCAGTACTGATCCCATTATTGAAAAAATAAATAAAGATTGTTGCTTAGAAAATCCTTTGGCCTTCCAAACCAGAAAGGTTCATGAACGTAGAATAGAATTAAAGATGATTAAAGATAAGAATGGAAAAAATGTTGACCCAAGTTTAAAGCACATCAATTTGGTATGTCTCTTAGCCTTTGTGAAGAATATTTTAAGGAAATTGATCAGCTTGAAAAATAAGGATTGATTAGACATTATAATAGTCCTTGAGCTTGTGAATCATTTTATGTAAACAAAAGATCAGAATAGGTTAGAGGCAAGAAAAGATTAGTTGTGAACTATGTACCTCTAAATAAGTAGGTGGTTCCAATCCAACATGTTATTCCTTCCAAAGATGAAATTATACAAAGGATTCATGGGAGTAAGGTATATAGTAAGTTTTATTTAAAATCTAGATTTTGGTAAATACAGGTTGCAGAGTAAGATAGGTATAAAACAACTTTTGTCACTCCTTTTAGACAGTTTGAATGGAATGTTCTCCCTTTTGGTTTAACTATTACTCTAAGTATATTTCAGGAGATGATGAACAAAATCTTTGCATCCTATTTATAATTCATAATTATGTATATTGATGATATTCTAATATTTTCTAAATCCCCCAAGGATCATATAAACCATCTTGAGAAATTCTATTATATTGTATATGAAAATGGTTTAGTACTTTCTGAAAAGAAGATGTTTATTTTTAAAGATGAGATTGAATTTCTAGGTGTTACTATAAAGTCTAGAGAAGTTGCTATTCAAGAACATATTTTGAGGAATATTAAGAATTTTCCTGATGTCTTCATAGATTAAAAAATGCTTCAAATATTTTTTGGTTGTGTAAATTATGTTGTTGGTTACTATTATAATATTACTCAGAACAAATTATTTCTTAATAAAATATTGTCTAAAAATCCACCTACTTGGACCAGTGAAATGACAAAGGTAGTCTAGAGAATTAAATAGAATTGTCAAAAATTACCTCCATTAACATTTCTTGGTAATGGTCTCAAAATTATAGAAGCAAATGCCTCTAAAATGTTTTTGGGTGCAGTGTTAAAAGAAAATTTAGAAGATGAAGAGAAAAACCTTATAGGTTTGCCTCATGAAGTTTTAAACAAGCACAGATGAATTATCATTTTAGTCATAAAGAAATTTTAGCTATAATAAAAGCCATTGAAAGTTGTATGTTTTTGATTAGATCTAAGAAATTCTTGCTTATATCTAGTTTAAATAATTTTATGAGTATTTTAAATTCTTATGATAATATAAAGAAGGGTGCTGCTAGTAGGTTAATCAAGATGGCTAAATTTCTATCAGATTTTGATTTTATAGTTGAACATAATGCTATAAAAAAAATTGTTTAACAAGTTTTGCATCCAAAGAAGCAAGTTTAGAATATTTAGCTAAATGGTAGTAATAGTCATAGAAATCTGAGAAGAATTTCATGAACATATTTGGTGTTTAGTTCCTTTGGTTGTTAATCAAATAAAAAATGAAGCTAATGCTCTGATCAAATAATCTTATGAAGCCTCTATTGATCTTAATAATTCTCATCTAGGATGGACATCTCAGTTTCAAGAGCTTGATGGTAAGAGATGGTCTTTAGTGATTGTGTTATATCATGAAAATAATAATCCTAAATTGTGTGGATCAAATAATCCATTTAAGAATTTCATATTAAGGCATGGATTCGAGTTTCTTATCTAGTGGTTTGCTTTTTGGCCAACATATAATCTAGCAAGAGAATTGTTTTGGTTGTTTGATGAAATTCTAGATTATTTAAAGGAATTCCTATACTATGTTCTTCCTCTCATGGCGTCTGAAGAACTTGGAATGCACATTGCTCTAGAATAACTTTGAAATATCTTTATTTCTCTGATAATTCCTTTCATAATATAATTTTAATTATTTTTAATTCAGAATAATCAAGTAAGTTTGCACATTAGTTTGTTTCCTGTTCAACCATTAGTGGCTCTATGGAAAAGGTTTACTATCACTCATCAATAAGTTTTTCCACCAAATCCTATTGGACATATAGTATGTATTCTATCAATAATGTATCTTGATTCTAATAATGATAACGAAGGAAATATGATATATTCTCCACATCTTGATAATTATTATGATTCAGACGAAGACAACCATTATTCTCCACAAGAAGATTATGAATTCACTAATGTTTGAAGTGATTGATTGACTAATTATGGGGTCTATTCATAGGCATGAGTATGGGCATGTTATCCCTCTTTATTTTTTATGGACCTCACCACTATTTAAAGGTAGTATGTTGTTAGTTGTGTTGATAGATGCTTTTATATTTTGATAGTGCATAGTGGACCTTGTCTTCCACTACTTTTTTGCTTTTATTATTGTTCATTGATCTCACATCTTGAAGACAACCATTGATATCTTATCTATCCACCTATAAATAGAGAAGGATCTTTGTATTTCATTCAATCTTTACTAGAGATCTGAGTCTGAGTCTAGTTTATGTCTAGAAAACATATGATATTTGCTTGCCCTTTAGAGATCTTACAAATCAAAAGATTTTTTTTAATAAGTTTGCCAAATTAGTCTAAAATATTTATTTTTTTCCTCTGTGTGTTGATATCGATCCTGTACCACATGTTACTAGATAATTTTGATATATAGTTATGAAAATAGGGCCATCATATAAACTTATCTAAATAGCAATTTTTAGACATGCAGTAAAAGAAGTATGGATATTATCTAGAGCACAAGATAGAAGACTGACATTTAAACCATGTTTGAACAAAGGGAACACACCAACAGACATTACACCGATATGCAAAAACTTATATTCAATTTGAGATTTTAGTTGCCTAATAGTCTTATCATCTACTAGTTGAAGATGATATTGTAATCATCATTATACTTGACTTTGATAATATTTTCAAAGATTTTAATGTTGGTTTTAGCAATCAGATGAAAAGGAGATAATTTATCATAGACCTCTGTGGCTTTCAGTGTAGGTAATTTCCATTCTGGACTATAATTAGTTTCATCAATTTTTATAGTGGCTTCATTTACTAAAAAGAATTAACCAAATAATACATCAGCAAGAGTACATATATTATATGTACCTATAGTATCAGGAATTATCTAGTTCAAAGAATCCATCTTCCTAATCATTGATACTATACAAGTTCAAAACATGGCTTTTTCACACCTTAAAAAGACCATTCCCTTCCCTACTGTCAAAAGAATAAATAGATAAAGATGGCTAGAATAATAGTATGACCAGATACAGATGGAAAATATTTTATTGATATATCATAAATGTTTAAAAAGAAAATTGTAGAAACATAACATGTTAATGTATATATGGCTCTGATACCAAAATTTACTCACATAAGCATGTGGTAAAAGATTGATATCAACACATAAAGGACAACAATAAATATTTTAGACTAATTTGAAAAACTTATTAAAAGAAAGATTTTGATTTGTAGGATCTCAAAAGGGCAAGTGAAGAGCATACACTTTTTAGACATATACTAGACTTACTTAGATCTCTAGGGAAGCTTGAATGAAATGAGAAGAGCCTTCTCTATTAAAATATGGATGTAGAAGAGATAAATAGTTGTCTTCAAGATGTGAGATCAATGAACAAGAATAAATCAAAAAATTAGTAGAAGACAAGGTCCACTATGCACCACTAAATGTCAATATGACTAACAACATACCACATTTAAATAGTGGTGAGGTCCATAAAAGATAAATATGGATAACATGTCCATAATCACACTTACCGATAGACCCCATAAGTATTCAATCAATCACTTTAGTAGTTATCAAATTCATATTATCGATGTAGAGAATAATGGTTGTCTTCATCAAAATCATAATAATGATCATGATGTGGAGAATATATCATATTTTCTTCAGTATGATCATCAACATCAAGATACATTATTGACGGTATACAAACTATATGTCCAAGAGGAGATGGTGGAAATATGACTTGATGAGTAATAATAAACCTTTTCTATAGAGTAACTAATGGTTGAGTAGAAAACAAACTACTGTGTAAATTTACTTGATGATTTTGGATTGAAAATAATTCAAATTTTATTCTAAAAGGAATCCTGAGAGCAATAAAGATATTCCAAAGTTGGTCTAGAGCAATGTGTACACTAGGTCATTCAGATGCTTTGAAAAGAACATAATCTAAGAACTCCTTTAAATAATCTAGAATTTCATCAGATAACCAAAAATTTTCTCTTATTGGATTATATGTTGGCCAAAAAGTAGACCACTATATAAGAAACTCAAATCTCTACCTTAATATGAAGTTTTTAAATGGATTATTTGAACCACACACTTTAGGATTATTATTTTCATGATACAACACAATCACTGAAGACCATCTCTTACCATCAAGTTCTTGAAACTAAGATGTCCATCTTATATGAGAATTATTAAGATCAATAAAGGCTTCATAAGATTTTTTGACAAGAGCATTAGCTTCTTTTCTGATCTAATTAACAAAAAAAGGAACTAAATTCTAAATGTGTTCATGAAATTCTTATCAAATTTTTGTGACTGTTACTACCATGTTGGCTAAATATTCTGAATTTGCTTCTCTTGATGTAAAATCTGCTAAATAATTTCTTTTTCTAATAATATGTTCAACTATAAAATCAAAATTTGATAGAAATTTAGCCCACCTGGTTAACCTGCTAGCAATACCCTTCTTTAGATTATTAGAAGAATTCAAAATACTCATAAAATTATTCAAATTAGATCTAAGTAAGAATTTCTTAAATCTAATTAAAAACATAAAAGATTGAATGGCTTTTATTGTAGCTAAAATTTCTTTATGAGTAGAATGATAATTTTTCTATGCCTGTTTAAAACTTCTTGAAGTAAACCTATAGGGGTTTTTTGTTCCATCTGCCAACTTTTATTATAACACTGCACCCCAAAAAATTTTAGAGGCATTTACTTCTATAATTTTGAGACCATTACCAGGTAATGTTAATGGAGGTAATTTATAACAATTTTATTTAATTCTTGGGACTACCTTTATCATTTCACTGGTTCAAGCAGGTGGATTTTTAGACAATATTTTATTAAGCAATAATCTATCCTGAGAAAAATTATAATAGTAACCAATAACATAATTTACACAACCAAGAAATCTTTGAAGCATTTTCTTGTCTGTGAGGACATCAAAAAAATTCTTAATATTATTCAAAATATGTTCTTGAATAACAACTTCTCCAGACTTTGTAGTAACACCTATAAATTTAATCTCATCTTTAAAAATAGACATCTTCTTTTTAGAAAGTATTAAACTATTTTTCTATACAATCTGATAGAATTTCTCAAGATGATTTATATGATCCTTGGTAGATTTAGAAAATAGTAGAATATCATCAATATACACAATTATGAATTTTGAATAGGGTGCAAAGATTTTATTCATCATATTCTAAAATATACTTGGAGCAGTCTTTAAACCAAAAGGGAGAACATTCCATTCAAACTAACCAAAAAGAGTAACAAAAGTTGTTTTATACTTGTCTTACTTTGCAATCTGTATCTGCCAAAATCTAGATTTCAAATCAAACTTAATTTATACCTTACTCCCATGAATCCTTGGTAGAATTTCATCTTTGGAAGGAATAGGATGTTGGATCGGAACCATGTACTTATTTAGAGGTAAATAGTTCACAACTAATCTTTTTTTGCCTCTAACTTTTTTTGATCTTTTGTTTACATAAAAATCTTCACAATCCAAAGGACTATTAGAATCTCTATTCAATCCTTGTTTCTTAATTTGATCAATTTTCTTAAAACATTCTTCATGAAGTCTAGGAGACATACTACAGTGATGTGTTTTGAACTTAGGTTCAACATCTTTTTCATTCTTATCTTTAACCATCTTTAATTCTATTCTACATTCATGAACCTTTAGGGATTGGAAAGCCAAAGGATTTTTTGAGCAACAAGCCTTTTTTATCTTTTTAATAATGGGATCAATACTAGCACTACAAAATATTTATCTTCTACTCGATCCATCTTGTATCTATTTATTTTCTTGGATTTTCTTTGAGAGGTATTTTACACTCATATATAGACTTTTTGTATAGAGAATACTTGTTAGCCAGAATAATTTCATGAGGCTGAATAATAATTGGATACAAGTTTGATAAATTATCAGATCCTATCATCATGTCACAAGATTGCATTTCATGCTGAACAACCTTAAACATATAAATAGAATTGCCAAATTGTACTAGAAATAGTGCAAACAATTATGAAATAATAGTCTTGGTGTTGAATATCAACTTATGAAAATAAAATTTCCACATATCAAAAGGAATAGTACAAAATCTAGCTAAAGAAATATCTACACCATTTTCTAGCAAGATATCTATACTGTAAGGATTGAACCCTTCCCATTTAATTTGAATTTCACAAACAAGATTATTTTTGAGGTCTACAGGAATATGATGTATTTGATTATTTTGCAGTTCATGACTAGTTTCCCCCTCCTCAAAATGATATTCTATTTCATTAGTGGCTTGTATAAGTTCTTATTAAAATAATTGTTCATCTTCATCAGTCAGAGCTTCTTATTTTAATAGGGTTTTAAGTTTTGTTTGAACATGATCTAAAAATACCTGAAGCTAATAAATTCTTTTGTTATACCAAAATGATCTAGCATAAGTATCAGGCTGATAGGATTCTTCAATCTAAGATGAAAGATGTAGTTGAGAAGGATATCCATGAGAAAATGTACTAGAGGATTTCTTTGCAAGAATTTATTTTTGCCTCTTTTCATTTGCAGGTTGCATATTATATTTTTTTTCTAATATAAAAATTTGTTGTTTTATAGACATCTTTGTTGAAGTTATATATACAGGTGTCTGAGTAAACTTGTCTTTCAAATATTCAAGTTACTGGGACAAAGTAAGTGCATCAGGAAATGGATTAGAAATCATATGAATTTGGAAACCAACTTTTGAATCATAAGTTGAAGATTTTGGTTCAGATTCATTGCTAACAAGATTCATATTGACCTAATTTTTTGATTCATTATAATTTGAATCTCAAATATTATCTGATACATAAAGTACTTCTTCATCAGAGATCAAAACATATTCATCTTCATTTAATTCATGGCTATCCAAGAAATTTACTTAGATTCCTTTTTATTATTAGGACATTTATTAGCATAATGATCTCCTTAGGATAAGAAACATTTAATAGGTTTCTTTTGATAACCATGTTTCCTTTTAAATCCTTTTAGGAGTGAATTTATTTTTTCTGGATTTGTACCTAGGTTTCCATTGTTTCTCTTCTTGAAAGTATCTTTGTGGAGAATACTTATAAGAGAAGATCTTGTTCTTTCTTCTATACTATCTGTACTTATGTGACTCTTTAAAACCAAAACCAAGATGATCATCTAGAAAATTTAAGAATTTAGCTCCAATTTGTTTATGAAACTTAAGAGTTTCTTTATGAGATATTCTCTCAGCACATAATTGATTATTTACAGCTTTGACGTTCTGATTTATTCTACCAAAAGACATAGTAAATAGCTCATTCTTCATAATATCTTTATATTTGTTTGAAAACTATTCAAGAAAAGATTCAATATATCTGAGCTTATATGCATGATTGAATATGTCACTAATATTATAGAACAAATTCTCTATGTAGCACATATACTCATCTATTCTTGTCATATCACATAATTGTGTTTTCATGAATTTGTATTTACTAGGTTCCTTTTCATTATCAAGAGTGCCTAAAAAATTAGATAATAATGCATTACAAAATGCAAAAATAAGTTTATCATGAATATAAATAGTAGTATGAAATGGTTCACCAGATGCATCCCACCATTCCTTAATGTTGCCTATGAATCCATTGGATATTTATTGAGAAACTATTAATGGATCTTTCTTCATTCCATAAATTTGTACATTTTCCCATGTTAACATAGCATGCACCATTTATTTTCTTATTTTTGGAGGTTCATAATTAAACTTCCAAAAGAATGGTTTTAGATTCATAGTTATAATTTGAGAATCTAGGGGAGGTATAGAAGAAGAACCAATTTTAGGATTAAAATATGATTATGATTCATGAGGTTCTATTTTTTACATGCCTATCTAAAATATTTTATCCATGTATTAGGGTAATTTTTTACTTTAGCCTTTATAAATGATTCTCTTTGGAACTTAAGCACATCTTGCCAAGTTTTAGTGATTTTGCTATAATCTTCATCATGGAAGATAACAATAGGTTCTCTAGATGATTTAGGATGATTAGGATATTGATTAGATTTTTTAATTTTTCCAAGATTTTAGGAACAACAGAAACCTTAGGGAAACATTTAAACTGACTATCAGAGGTAGAGGTTACCACTTCTGTTACAAGACTATCAGAGGTAGAAGTTAATTGATTGAAACTCTGTTGAATTTGACCTTGTTTATATTATATAACATCCATCTGAGGAAACATTTTATCAAATTTTGGAATTTTTTGACTCACCTCATTACTAACATTATTCATGTGAGTGTTTAACTATATTTATCCCTTACTCATAGCTTTACTTTCAGAGGATAAAATATCAATTTTTGAATCAACTATTTGCTACTGATTTCTCAATCTAGTAAATAAATAATCAATATTTTGTTAGTAGATCTCAAATAATAGATTTGAACTCTATACTTTCCATCAAAAGAAAATTTATTTAATTCAAAAGTTTTGGGAAAACCTTTTTTTGAATAGGACTCATCTCCGAAAGGAGTTTTCCATACATGACCTTCTTCTGTTTGTTTTTCTTTTCCATAAGAACCTTCCATCTAGATTATTTTTGCTTTGGCCAAAAGTCTTATATTATTTTCAAGAAGATTTTTAATATAAGAATATCTTTTAATCATGTACACACTAGAATAATTAGGATGATTAATGATTTTTTGACAGTCTGTGCAGAAGTAAGAATCAATCTACGGATCATGAATTCTTTTGAGATACATATACTGGGTATTAGTAGGAGGAAGAATTTTTAGATGATATTTAAGGCCATGACTATGATAATCAAATATAATAATGGATTTATTAGGTGTATCTTTTATAGTAGTAGCAAAGGATAGAGACTTTCTGGGTTTTTGGATAAAGTCTGTATTAACAATCCATTTCTTTAGAATTTTTAAATCAGACCAAGATATTGAATTTGACTATTTTCATTAGCATGACACACCATTATTTTGCCTTGTGCAGGACCATGCTTGACTACAGGATGAAGATTATTGGTAAGTCAATACATGATTTGATTTTGACAACAAGAGGACAAGAACCTTCAATCATTTTCAAATCATGAGTTTGAAGGAATAGTTTGAGGACCTTGTTGAGGTTTAATTATTCATAAATAGCTACTGGATAATTCAGCTATATAGTTATGAAAATAGAGCCATCATGTTAACCCATTTGAATAGTAGCTTGTAGACATGTAGTAAAATAAGTATGTCTATTATCTAAAGTACAAGCTAGAAGACTGACATTTAAACCACGTCTAAATAAAGGGAACACACCAACAAACACAACACCTATATGAAAAAACTTATATTTAGTCTAAGATTTTAGTTGTCTAATAGTCTTATCATCAACTATCTAAAGATGACACTTGTAATCATCATTCTGATGAATTTTGATAATATTTTCAAAGATTTTAATATTGGTTTTAGCAATCAAGTGAAAAGGAGATAATTTATCATAGACCTCTATGACTTTCAGTGTAGGTAATTTCCATCCTGGACTAGGATTAGTTTCATCAATTTCTACAGTGGATTCATTTAGTGGAAAGACTGAACCAAGTGATATATCAACAAAATCACAAACATTATATGTACCTATAATATCATGAGTTCTCTAGTTTGAATAATTTATATTCCTTCTTATCATTAGTATGATACAAGTCCAAAACATGGATTTATCATGCCTTCAAAAGACCATTCCCTTCCCTATTGTTAGAATAATAATGGATAAAGATGGATAGAATAACAATATTACTAGATATAGATGGAAAAGATTTTATTGATATATCATAAATGTTTACAAAGAACACTGTAGAAACATAGCATGATATATGGATATATGGCTATGATACCAAAATGTAGTCATATAAGATTATGGTAAAAGATCAATATCAACACACATAGGACAATAATAAATATTGTAGACTAATTTTACAAACTTTCTAAAAGAAAGCTTTTGATTTGCAGGATCTTGAAAGGGCAATCAAAGAGCTTATGCTTTCTAGACACATACTAGACTTACTTAGATCTCTAGCAAAGCTTGAATGAAATACGAAGAGCCTTATATACTTATATATGGTTAAAGAAGAGATCAATTGTTGTCTTTAAGATGTGAGATTAATGAACAAGAATAAAATAAAAAAGTAGTGGAAAACAAGGTCCACTATGCACCGCCATAATATAAAAGCATCTATCAACACAATTGACAACATACCACCTTTAAATAGTGGTGAGGTCCACAAAAGATAAAGAGGGATAACATGTCCATACTCGTGCCTATGGATAGACCCCATAAGTAGTCAATAAATCACTTCAGTCATCAACAAATTCATATTCTCCCTATGGAGAATATTGGTTGTCTTCTTCAAAATCATAATAATGATTAAGATGTGGAGAATATATCATATTTTATTCAGTATGATCATCAAAATCAAGATACATTGTTGATGCTATATGGGATATATGTCTATGAGGAGTTCGTGGAAATACATCTTGATGAGTAATAGTAAACCTTTTCCATAGAGTCGATAATAGTTGAGCAGGAAACAAATTATTGTGCTAATTTACCTGATGATTTTGGGCTAAAAATAATTCAAATTTTATTGAAGGGAATAATAAAGATATTCTGAAGTTGGTTTAGAGAAATGTGCACACTAGATTCTTTAGATGCCTTGAGAGGAAGAACATAATCTAAGAACTCCTTTAAATAATCTAGAATTTCATCAGATAACCAAAAGTTTTTTCTTGCTAGATTATATGCTGGCCAAAAAGAAGATCATTAGATAAGAAACTTGAATCCATGCCTTAATATGAAATTCTTAAATGGATTATTTGATCCACACAATCTAGGATTATTATTTTCATGATACAACACAATCACTAAAGACCATCTTTTACCATCAGGATCTTGAAACTGAGATGTCCATCCTAAATGATAGTTATTAAGATTAGCAGAGGCTTCATAGGATTTTCTTACCATCATTTCTTAGATGATGAGCAACTGAAGGAATTTAGCATCAAATATGTTCATTAAATTATTCTCAATTTTTTTTTATTGTTACTACCATGTTGGCTAAATATTCTAAATTTGCTTCTCTGGATGCAAAATCTACTAAACAATTTCTATTTCTTGTAATATGTTCAACTGTAAAATCAAAATATGATAGAAATGTAGCCCACCTGGTTAACATCCTAGCAACATACTTTTTTAGATTATCAAAATAATTTAAAATAATCTTAAAATTATTCAAATAAGATCTAAGCAAGAATTTTTTAGATCTAATGAAAAACATAAAATCTTGAATGACTTTTATTGCGACTAAAATTTCTTTATGAGTAGAATGATAATTCTTCTGTGCCTATTTAAAACTTCCTGAAGAAAATCTACAGGTTTTTTCTATTTCATCTACCAAATTTTATTTTAACACTGCACCGTAAAAAATTTCAAAGGCATCTGCTTCTATAATTTTGAGACCATTACCAGGGAATGTTAATGGAGGTAATTTTTGACAATTTTGTTTAATTCTCTAGATTGCCTTTGTCATTTCACTGGTGCAAGTAGGTGGATTTTTAGACAATATTTTATTAAGCAATAATCTATCCTGAGAAATATTATAATATTAACCAACAACATAATTTACATAACCAAGAAATCTTTGAAGCATTTTCTTGTTTGTGAGGACATCAGGGAAATTCTTAATATTCTTCAAAATATGTTTATGAATAGAAAATTCTCTAGACTTTATAGTACCACCTATAAATTCAATATCATCTTAAAAATAGTGTTTCATATAAATTTTCATCTTTAGTTATAAAAAAGAGAGAAAATAAAATCAATATAGGTATGATTGAAAATTTTATTTGTTTGTGTGCATAATGAATTAGAAGACTGTGAAAAGCTCCTCTTTAGCTCGGGAGGAAGACCTGTAGATAAGAAAACACTAAAGAAAACTTATTTTTTAGATATATAGTTGGTTGGATTACTTAGTGATAGCTAGATCTCGAAAGTGAGAGCTTCTTTAGGGGATGTCAATCCACACATTTTAAACAATCAAGTTGATAAACTAGAAAGAAGGTACTTGCATCAATAATCAAAAGGTAATAAAATTAAATACAAGAAAGCTTACTAGAAAATTAGAATATAAATGATCTAATTAGTGATAAAACAATTAATAATATTTCTAATGGGTTGGGGTATGCTTTAGAAAATTAGAAAGGGGCCTGTGAGTGGTCAAAAACACAAAAAAGTGGATTTGGTTGGGTGTGGGTGGGTCAGATTAACTTGCTATTTTTTTTGCCATAGGTGACAATCGACAATTGAGGTGACTATCGGTGGTTATACTGACTATCATTGGTTGGGGTCCAACCATCGGTGGTTGACTATAAAATTTTAGGCTTAATTAATAGAAGATGATGGGATTTCATAGATGAATTTTGGGAGTTAAGAAAGGGCTAGATTGCTTGTGATAGGGAATAAAAGCACATGAATATTGATTAAAAAAAGTACTTATCAGAAATCAGTTGGGTGGGTGGTTGATATAATTATCCTATTAGTGAATCTGGCTTGATTCTAGTAGAATAATGATACCTAAAAACTTGGTAGAGAGATGACAATAAGTTGGCTCTCAATAACATGGTTGATAATGCTCATGATGCTAATTGACTTGATTGATATACAAAAGAAAACTAATAAATGTTTGAGCTCCTAATAATTATTGTAGATGGATTTGACCTCCCATGCCTCTCTCTCTTGTAGGTAATATCAAGAGGTAGAAGTGCAGGTATAACTAGGTCATCTAAATATAATTCATGTATGTAAAAGCTCACAACACAAATTAGATAAGTTATATTTAGAAAAGGGTCTGTAGAGCTTACATGCTCTTATTAAAAAGGTGGATCTTAAATATTGATGGTCAGGGGTTCCCAAGGCTGACCATTGATAGTCACCTTGACCATCGATGGTTAAGGTCCCTAAGGATAGGGTCCTCAAGGTTAGGGTTAGTTAGGTGAAACTAAGTGAAAATTGGTTGGTTTAGGCCTGATAGGTGTAGGTTGGTCCTAAGAGGGTCCAGGGGTACTTATAGGGCTACTTTGATAATCAGATTCATAGGTGTGTAGATTTTTAGTGTCTATATTTTTCCCTTTTTATTGTGTAAATGAGTTACAAAACAAAAATAGAGTATGAGTCACGGGTCTAGTTACCTCAAGAATGGGAGGAGGTGTTCCCCCTCAAACTGAGATTTAGTGAGGTAAGCTGAAGTAGGTACAAGTTTGATAAGTGGTAAATAGTAAGTCACTAGGTGGTGACATGAGGTTGGGCATTTGAGATGTAAATATGTGCATAAAATGCAACAAAAGGAGTGATAGCCAAGATTGCGCATAAACCAGGTTACCAATTTTTGTAAAAATAAGGGTCGATGCTAAAAATGATAAGTGACGAGTGAATCATGTGACCGTCATAGGCATGGAAGGTAGGAATACTCATAAATGTAAGTCTCCTAAGTGACTTATATGTTTTTAGTGGGTATCCAAGGCAGGAAGTGCTCCTAGGGAAAACATAAATGGGTCAAGTGTCATGGGTATCTGAGGTAAGAAGTTCTCTCAGTGAGACATAAGTAGGTTGGTATGTATGAGGTGGCATAAAATGCAAAAGGGTCAACATGGAAATGTTGTCACTATGGTCAAAGGACTAGGTAATAGTGTCATAAAATTATGTATTAGATGGGCTAAAATAGAATAATGACATGGTGATAAGGTGGTTAGGTTGGGGGAAGAAATACATCTCTAAAGTAGGCAAGAGCTTGGTATAAATGGTGTGAAATGGGTAGATTGTCAAAAAAAGGGGAAAAATGGGTTCAGAGGGTAACTTAGCTATCAATGGTCAGGGTCCCCAAAAAGTGACCTTGACCATCGAAAATTAGGGGAAACCCTAAAAGTCTAGAGGGTAAAATTAAAAACATAAAAGGAAATTTGTTATTTTACCACACTATGTTATTTGACTGAGCTCTAGGTGATTTCAGTGCTTTGTGAGGTAGGTGTGTGTCGAGGTGGATGCTACTCATTGGCTAGAGGCACATAATTAATTCCATGGGTCTAAGATATAGGGAGCATGAGGACATGGTTAGGTACCTACTCAAGGTCTTAAACCATGGAGGAGGTCATGAAATGAGGTAGGGGTGCACTAAATTGATAGCTAGGTGTGATTTTTCTATTGTTTGTGTGTGCCTAGGGGGTAAGGTCTACACAATAGCTATTTTAGGATTACATGCCCTAGGTAGATTTGTGGGGGTTATAATCAAATGGGGTGGGTAAAACATCAAATTAATAGGGTGGGTAGGTGACTGCGTAGTAGGCTAGCTGGGTAAAGTGCTTAAGTTAGGTGTTTATTGAATTAGGTTCATGTTTAGATCTTGGTAGGCTTGGGTATTCTAGCCATAGAATGACCATAGGTAATCATCAATTGTCAGGCCTAATTGTCGATGGCCTATACCCTAAATATTAGGGGTCTCCAACCATCAGTGGTCAACATGACCATCGATGCTTAGCCATGATGAGGTAAGATTAAAGAAAAGGTGCTCAGGTTTTAAGCATGGTTTGAGTGTAAAGTGTAAGAGGTAGGCCTAAAATTTGGCTTGATAGATTGTGCATAAGGGGTAAAGGAGGTATGGATATGATTAGGTCAAATAGGTTAGGGTTAGGGGCAGATTTTTAAAAGATAAGGTAGACAAGACTAGTAGGGGTCTAAGTGAAGAATTTTGATTTGGTGTAGGCTCAAGAGCATATACAAATGCATGATGCTTAAGGGGATGACTATTGAAAAATGGGCTCATATGGAGGTAGTAGGGCTAGGAGGGATGAGACACTACTAGTACATGCCTAGGGATGCATCTATGATAGTAGTGTTGATCGAGAGGTAGGATCTTGCTATTAACAATTTCTTGTTACTGATCAAGATGATGACTATTCTCCCAAAGGATGTTCATAGGATCACTCAGCTCCCACTACATGGTGATGTGATCCACCAAATTGAGTAAGAGGAGTAGGATGAGTATCTATATGGAGATGATAGTGGTCAGGTCTATTGGCACTCTAGAGGGTTTAACTAGACAACATTTTATGAGAGGGCTCTCAAGGAGAGGAGACTTATGATGATGCTGATGATCATGGTTACTTGCTTTGGGCTCCTAGATTCTAGTAGTAGGAGATTCCCTTATGTACTAATAAGGGTTTTAGTTGAGATATTACTCGGGAGGACTATATTTGGGTGGGTCTTAGTGCTACTTATTTATATTTATAAATAGCTATGGGAATTCAAGTACCATAGGAGGTATGACATTAGCATGGGTATAGTTCTACACTACTGGGCCTACGAGCACATCTAGGTACTGAGGCCTATGAGATTAACCATGGGTGGGGTACACACATCTAGAGTTTCCTATGGGCTTTATGAGGTGAAAGGATGACTATGATGCATTAGAGGTTAGAGGTAGAGCACATGATTTTGAGTGGATTAGGGCTACCCTAGGTGGATTGGTAACTATAGACATCACATAGAGATCATACCTACAGTTCCCTATTTGGCCAAACTATAAGAGGGAAACCCTCACTATATATAACTATAGGTGGATTATGGGCTATAGAGAGGGTGAGGTTGAGTTTATTCCCTTTGACTAAGTGTGGTACTAGTTTAGATTGTTATAGGGTGTACCAAGTCCACATCCATGATATAGGAGGTAGGACTCGAAGGTTCAGTTACTAGTGCCCTAGCCTATTCAGATAGTTCTAAATGGTGGGTTTGTGGAGCTTCTTATTAGGGCTCCTATAGATGATGTAGGGTATATAAATGAAAATATATATTGGTACCAACCCATCTATACATCTGTAGATATAGGTGGGGATGATGGAGGGGTGGCATTGATGGCTATAGATATAATTGGCTAGAGTAGATAGGTAGGGATAACATTGGCTGTGGCCTAGGCTCAGGTATAGGATCTTTAGGGATAGGTGGCCAAATTATAGGGTCAAATTC
Source organism: Torreya grandis (assembly GCA_037957365.1). Lineage (NCBI taxonomy): Eukaryota > Viridiplantae > Streptophyta > Pinopsida > Cupressales > Taxaceae > Torreya > Torreya grandis. The sequence goes on from JARHVA010001732.1 coordinate 555,607, forward strand.
AGGCATTATAGGGTCAACTGACCATCATTATAGGTGAGAGAGATATACTTATGTTGAGGGTTAGGGCAAGTGCAACAATAGTAAATGGGACACCGAACATAGTGCCTTGAGCGTGGTATTTAGCTATTGTTATGAAGCTCAGATATTATGAAGTGATGGTATTAGACCAACTACCCCAAGCTAAGAAGTATGCAAAGTACATAGAGAGCTTGGTTGTTGGGCCATTGACAACTACTCCAGGTTAGTGAGATTTTACACTAGGATAGATAGGGGTCTCAGGGGGACCACCACCAGGCATAGGTGCAAGCACAGATGGGGCTAGTGGAAGTGGTGTAGGCTCATGATTTGAGATATGTTATTTTGATATCAACCTGTGTGATAGTGTAGTGAGATGTATATGTTTTGAGAGAGAGATAACACAGTGTGACATGTATTATTCTTTGATGATTCTATGAATATGATGGATTCTTACAATGTTATATATGATAGTTGCTTGTGGTTTGTGATTATGGCTTTAGTTCATGTTTATGATGTTGTACTTAATAGCTTAGGCATGGGATGTTCTGATTATGCTTATGGTTATACTAGGATATGTTATGGATGGATAAATGTTTTGGCTTTATCTATGGTTAGATAGGTGAAATGGGAAATGGTATATACCCTAATATTTAGCTCAACTATTTAGTTTATGCTTGTGTTGTGTAATGACATGCTTATAGTTTATGATGTGATTGATGTTCATGGTTTGCTTTGATATGTGGACATTGTGTTTGACTCATTGATAGATAGATGTCATTGCTTGTTCATAGAGCTCATGATGTACATGCTTTTTATGTGATGTTTAATATTCATGTTCATAGTGATAGGCTTACATAAACTAATAAAAGATAAGAAAAAGAACACGACACCTTTTTATTGGTAAAGACTGACATGAAACCCAAAATTGGATTGGTTTAGTAAAAATAAGCCTTTTAGATGCTTTGCATTAGCATGCTTAGGTTGATATATAGGGATCCTGATAACATTGTGTCAAGTAAGCTCATAGTCCCATGCATATGACATGTGGAAAGAGAATGGGTGAAAATGGAACCATTAACATGACTAGTATGCCTTTTCTATAAGTGTCTAAAGAGGTAGTATAAACAAGTCTATGTCTATATATAAAGTGTAAACTGATCGATGTGGGAAGTCTACTAAGGAGATCCAATTATGACTTTCTAAGATTACTAATATTATGAAATCCGATTGTAGCTTTCAAAATTCTTCTACTCTTGTTTAGATTTTATTTTTACTTTTGATTTTTGCTGGGGGTCAGGAAAGCTGATAAATATGGAAAGATTCCAAGAAATTACTAGCTTTGACTAATTCTTTACTCAACCATCCTTCAAGGGAGTGGTCTAAGTTTATGTGCTTAGTTCACATGCTTTTATAGTTGTCCTTCAAGGGAGTATTCCACCTTATGTTTAGAAAATTTAGTTGATTTTTAATAGCTGTGGAAAAAGTTTTATGTACTAGTCCTGATCCATGAGTAGTGGATGCAACAGATAGACTTATCTGTTAGGGGGGATGTTTGGTAGGTTGGTTGAACTCTTAAGGTGAGGGAAGCAAGGTTGAGATAAATGGCTCACGCATGGGAGGCATGGGTAGAAATGATCCTCCTTTAGGGATAATATCCATAAGAGTAACTATTTGTTGTTTAGTTGGTGGAGGTGGCAAATTAGGAATGTCAATTTACCTACATGTGCTAGTTGAGGTAGTATGTGATGATTCCAAAACTTTTATGAGGGTAGCTAGAGAGAAAGGAACTTCTTTGTTTTGGATATATAAAGGAGGGTAGGGTGACTCCATGAACTTAGTAAGTGAAGTGAGGGAGGAATGGGTATATTAGCTAATTGGGTCCTCATGGGTAGGTGTATCATAAATCATGTTGACTGTGTGAGCAGTATGAGAGCACTCAGCCTGTGTGTCCTTAGCTTTGACAGGGGCATGGTTGGGAAAAGGTTTTTTGAAGATGTTAAGAGCTTGATTTTGAGGGGCATTGGGATTATCTAACATGATTTCCCCTTTGTCGATAAGACTCTGAATAATATTCTTGAAAGTATTACATCATCTAACACATGTCCAATTACCTAATGAAAAGCATAGATATCATTATCATTATATTAAGCAGGTGTTGGGTGAGAAGAATCAAATTGTTGGGGAGGTTTGATAGGTGGAAGTTGTATAAGGTTAGATTTTAGTAGATTCTCTAGAATCGAGGTGTAAGATTCTCTAGTTGGACTGAATTATTTTTGGTTTCTTTGGTTTGGGTTCCTTGCATTTTAATTAGAGGTAATGGGAGAATTTTGTTGATTGATTTTAGGTGGAGGGGTAGTTTTAAGGATGATGGCATTCATGGTTCCCCTTGTCTTAGTTCCAATATTTTCTTGGTTGATGGGTTTAGAGGAAGGGGTTTCATTGGTATTGAAGGTAGAGGTCTTGTTTTGTAACTTTAATTTAACCTCATATATGGCTCGATTTTATAGCTTACATGCCATGTTAAAAGCCTCATAAAAGGTTCTAAAGCTTTGGACACACAATGTAGAAGATATATGTTTAGCACAAGCTCAAGTGAAAGTTATATAGGTTCAAGTTGAGGTAGGGAAAATAAAAGGTGATTAATCAAGCTTCTCCAATGAGTGACAAAATTGGCAATGAACTCATCATCAAATTTCCTAATAGAATAGAGATCTATAATAGAGACTTTCTTAGAAATGTTAATGGAAAATTGATACAAGAAGACTTGTGCTAGTTAGGTGAAAGAGAAGATGGAATGCTTGGTGAGGGCATTATACCAGTCAAGTGCTAGGTTAGATAAAGACATGGGGAAGGTTTGAAGGAGAAGGGAATCATCATAAGAAATCATGTAACATGCATTCTTGAAATCCCTAAGGTGTTGTTGGGGGTCCTCCTTGCTTTGAAATTTTGTAAATTTTGGAAGCTCCCATTGAGGAGGGTAAGGTTTGATGGGGATAGAAGGGTGAATAGGTTTTTTACAAATATGATCATAGGATAGGATATTATGAGCTCCTAAAATGGATGACTCAAAGTTGGTCATCTTTTCCACGAGTACTTTCATTAGGTCAGTTTGAGGTGGTGCACCAAAAGAATTGCAAGGCTAGTATTGTGGCTGAGAAATATATTGGTAATTTTTTGGTGGTTGAGAGGCTACCATATGTTGGAATTTGGATGATAGAGGTTGGGTAGGGTAGGTGGATGATGGTGGTTAGGTAGTGGGTACATACCCTTATGGGTTAGGGATGTATCCTAGATTGGGTGCAATGGGTAACGACTGAGAATTCCCTATAGAATGGGCATGGGTGGTAGTTGGGTTGGTGATAAGAGGGGAGGTAGTGACCTTTGTGTTAATGGGTGGTGTGGTAGAAGGGATATATACCCCTAATCTTGGTAAAGTGGTATTAACTAATGGGCTAGGTTTGACAGAGGGGAGGTTGGTAATGTTAGTAGTGGGTGATCCATCTATAAGTGGGACATGATGGGTCAATGGTTGGGTTGTCTCTAACATAGAGGAGTCATTAGTAGGGGTGAAAGGTGTAAGAGTAACAGTTAGTTGGATAGGTTAGTTTTTAGCCGTAATGTCAAAGGGGTTAGTAGATGAAGATGCCTGGGTGTTCAAAGGTTGGGTGGTGACCATGGAAATTGGGATACCCTCCATAAGGTGGGATGGCATGCCATAAGGAGGATCTTGAGTTGGGTTTGAAACTAGGATATGGTAGTGAGAGGTGTTAAGATAATGTTGAAGGGCAACTGGATTGTTTTCTAGAAAAGTGGTAAAATCCATGTCTCCTTAGGGAAATACCTAGGTGAAATTAGGGTTTCCAAATGGATGAGGTGAATCTTATACCTTAGAGATGTACTCCATAGATGAGGAGGTAGAAGAGGTTAATTTAAGTGACGGGTTTTGTTATACCAAGTCTCTTCACTATTGACAAGTGAGAACCATACCAGAAAAAGGGGAGCAAAAACAAGAACAATCTCACCACTCAAATAAGAAAAAGATAAGAAAATGATCAAGGCAATCAAGACACATACTATGAAGTATGTGTAAGCCTAGAGGTTAGTTTTAATCTCACTTTCAGCTTATGCCATAGTTTATGAGAATGTGTGATAGAAGTTGGCTTGTAGATCAGGTACTATAGAAGTAGTATATGGTTGGTTTTGGGTTGTTTAGGTTCCCAAAAGAATATGTATTAGAATTAATACATAGATTGGTATTAGGACCTACCCCCTCACTTCACAGTCCCATAATGATAAGGGTATTGGGTGCTTAGCCAATATATATTGATGTCTAGAGTTTATACTCAACTAGAGAGTTGAGTTGGTTCTCCTCTTGGTAATGAGCTCCAAGTAGGATTGTTGGGAATGGGTAAGGTGACCGTTAGGTGATGAAATCCCAGTTGGGCCTTGTCTCAAATTGTTTTGATTTTTGATTGATGAAAGCGGTTTGGCTAGTGTGTGTAACAAAGGTGATGTTATGATAAGATTATTGTGCTTTAATTCAGAATGAACTAATGTTTAAAAGTAAGCAATGGATGAAGTTGATTTTAACCCCCAAAATAAATTTCAATTTTAATTATGAGCATAGACAAAGAGTAGAGCATACAAATGCAAAAAAAATGTGAGTAAAGACTCTAGGTTCCACTGGGCGTGCAATAATGTTTCATGTAAATTTTCAACTTTAGTTCTAAATAGAGAGAAAAGAAACTCAATATGGGTATGGTTGAAAAACATGTTTATTTATGTGTGCATTGAATCAGAAGACTATGAAGAGTTCTTCTTTGTCTTGGGAGGAAGACCTATAGATAAGATATCACTAAAGAAAACTTGTTTGTTAGATAGATATTTGGGTGGATTGCCTAGTGATAGCTAGATCTAGGAAGCGAGAGATTCTTTAGGGGCTATCAATCCACATGTTTTGAAAAATTAAGTTGATAAACTAGAAATAAGTTAATTTCATTAATAATCAAAAGGTACTAAAACTGAATACAAGAAAGCTTGCTAGAAAATTAGACTAGAAGTGATCGAATTAGTGATAAACTAATTAATACTAGTGCTCATAGGTCAGGGTATGCTTTAGAAAATAAAAAAGGGGCCTGTGAGTGGTTGCAAACATATAAAAGTGGTTTTGGTTGGGTTTGGGTGGGTCAAATCAACTTGATGGTTTTTTGCCATAGGTGCCCATCGGTGGTTGAGGTGACCGTTGGTGGTTAGCTTGACCATCGTGGTTGGGGTCCAACCATCGATGGTTGACTGTGAAATTCTAGGCATGATCAACAAAAGATGATGAGATTTCATAAATGAATTTAAGGAGTTAGGCAAGGGCTAGATTGATTGAAAAAGGGAATAAAAACATAAGAATATTTACAAACAAGTAATTGTCTTATCAGAAGTCAATTGGGTGGGTAGTTGGTGTAGTTAGCCTCTAGGTAGAATCTGGATTGATTACAACAGAGTAACGGTACCTAAAAGCTTGGTTAAGAGATAATGGAAAGTTGGCTCTCAATAAGATGGATGATAATGTTGATGATGCTAATTAACCTAATTGACCTATAAAAGAGAAATCCTAAATGCTTGGGCTCTTGATAATTATTTTAGATGGATTTAACCTCCCAGGCCTCTCTCTCTTATAGGCATAAGCAAGAGGTGGAAGTGAAGGTGTAATTAGGTCATCTAAATATAATTCATGCATGCAAAGGATCGAAACAAAAATTAGACAAGTTATATTTAGAAAAGGGTCAGTAGAGCATGCATGCTCTTGGTAAAAAGGTAGATCTTAGCCATAAAAAATCAGGGGTTCCCAAGGCTGACCGTTGACAGTCACCTTGACCATCGATGGTTAGGGTCCCTAGGGATAGGGTCCTCAAGGTTAAGGTTATTGAGTTAGGTACAACTGAGTGTAGATTGGTTAGTTTATGTTTGATAGGTGTAGGTTGGTCTTAAGAGGGTCCAGGGGTACTTTCAAGGCTGCTTTGACAATTTAAATTATAGGTGTGTTGATTTATGATGTCTAGAAATATACATCTTATTTTTAGAAAGTACTAAACCATTTTCACATACAATCTGATAGAATTTTTCAAGATGATTTATATGATCCTTGGGGAGTTTAGAAAATATTAGAACATCATCAATATAAAAAATAATGAATTTTGAATAGGTTACAAATATTTTATTCATCATCTTCTAAAATATACTTGTAACAATCTTTAAACCAAAAGGGAGAACATTCCATTCAAACTGCCCAAAAGGAGTAACAAAACCTATTTTATACTTGTCTTGCTCTGAAACCTGTATCTACCAAAATACATATTTTAAATCAAACTTATTGTATACCTTAATCCCATGAATCCTTTATATAATTTCATCTTTGGAAGGAATAGGATGTTGGGTCAGAACCATGTACTTATTCAGAGGTACATAGTTCACAACTAATATTTTTTTGCCTCTAACCTATTCTGATCTTTGGTTTTTATAAAAATCTTCATGAGCCAAGGGCTATTAGAATCTATAATCAATCCTTGTTTCTTAAGCTAATCAATTTCCTTAAAACATTGTTCATGAAGGATAGGAGACATACCATAGTGATGTGATTTGAACTTAGGTTTAACATTTTTTCCATTCTTATCTTGAATCATCTTTAATTCTATTCTACATTCATGAACCTTTCTAGAATGGAAGGCCAAAGGATTTTCTGAGCAACAATCCTTTTTTATTTTTTCAATAATGGGATCAATACTAGCACTACAAAGATTTATCTTCTACTAGATCCATCTTTCATCTATTGATTTTCTTGGATTTTCTTTGAGAGGTATTATACACTCATATTTAGACTTTTTGTATAGAGAATACTTGTTAGCCAAAATGATTTCATGAGGTTGAATAGTAACATGATACATGATTGATAAATTATTATATATTATCATCATGTTATAAGATGGTATTTAATGCTAAACAACCTTAAATATATAAATAGAATCACCAAACTGTACTAGAACCACTGTAGATAATTTTGAAATAACAGTTTTGGTGTTGAATGTTAAATTATGAAAATTAGATTGCCACATATTAAAAGGAATATCATGAAGTCTATCTAAATAAATATCTACACCAGTGTCGAGTAAGACATCTATACTAAAAGGCTTGAAACCTTCCCATTTAATCTAAATTTCACAAACATGATTATTTGTGAGGTATGTAGAAATCTAATGTTTTTGATTATTTTGCATTTCATGACAGGTTTCCCCCTCCTCAAAATGACAAGTTCTTGTTCAAACAATTTTTCATCTTCATCAGCTAGAGCTTCTTATTTTAATAGGGTTTTGAGTTCTGTTTGAGCTTTATCTAAAAATACCTAGAGCGGATGATTTTTTTTCTTATTCTAGAATGATCTAGCATAAGTATTAGGCTGATAAAATTATTTAATCTGAGATGAAAGATGGAGTGAAGAAGGATATCCATGAGAAATCATACTAGAGTATTTATTTACAAGAAATTTTTAACTCTTTTTTTTTGCAAGTTGCATATGATATTTTTGTTTAAATGTAGAAATCTATTGTTGTATAGACATCCTTTTAGAAATCATATATACAGGTGTCTGAGCAAACTTGTCTTTAAAATATGCAAGTTGTTAGGATAAAGTGAGTGCATCAAGAAATGGACTAGAAATCATATGAATTTAGAAACCAAATTCTAAATCATAATATGAAGATTCTGGTTTAGATTCAATGCTAACAAGATTCATATTGACCTAATTTTATAATTTATTATCATCTGAATCCCAAATAATATCTGATTCATAAAGGACTTCATCACAGATCAAAACATATTCATCTTCATTTAATTCATGGCTATCAAATAAATGTATTTTATTAGATTCATTTTTCTTGTTAGGACATTTATTAGCATAATGATCTCCTTAGCACAAGAAAAATTGAATAGGTTTCTTTTTATAACCATGTTTCCTTTTTATAAAAATATTTTTAGGAGTGATTTTTTTTTTTCGATTTGTACCTAGGTTTCCATTATTTCTCTTCTTTAAAGTATCTTTGTGGAGAATACTTACAAGAGCAGATCTTCTTCTTTATTCTATACTATCTATACTTATGTGAATCTATATAGATAAAACCAAGATGATCATCTAGAACATTGCAAAATTTAGATCCAATCTGTTTATGAAACTTAAGAGTTTATTTATGAGATTTTCTCTTAGCATATAACTGATTATTTATAGCTTTGATGTTCTGATTTGTTCTACCAAAAGACATAGTAGATAGCTCATCCTTCATAATAGCATTCTATTTATTTGTAAAATATTTAGGGAAAAATTCAATAGATCTGAGCTTATATACAAGATTGAATATCTCACCGGTATTAAAGAACAAATTTTCCATGTAGCACATATACTCATCTATTCTTGTCATATCACATAATTATGTTTTCATGAATTTAGATTTGTTGGCTTCCTTTTCATTATTAAGAATGCCTAAAAACTCATATAATAATGCATTACATAATGCAGAAATAGGTTGATCATGACTATAAATATCATTATGAAATGGTTCACTAGATGCACCCCACCATTGTTTAATGTTGCCTATGAATCCATTGGATATTTGTTAAGCAACTGTAAATGGATCTTTCTTCATTCCATAAATTTGTACATTTGCCCATGCTAACATATCATGTACCATTTCTTTTCTTTTTTTTGAAGGTTCACAAATAAACTTCCAAAAGAATGGTTGTATATTCATAGTTTTGATTTGAAAATCTATGAGAAGCCTAGAAGAACCAATTTCAGGATTAAAATATGCTTCTACTTCATGAGGTTCTATTTTTGCCATGCCTATCTAAAATATTTTATCTAGAGATTTTTATATGTTAGGAAAGCTTTTTACTTTAGCCTTTTTAAATGATTCTTTTTGTATTTTAAGCACATCTTTCCAAGTTTCAGTGATTTTACTATAATCTTCATCATGAAAAATGACAAGAGATTCTCTAGATGATTCATTTTGCTTGGGATAATGCTCAATTTGTTTCAACACTTCTAAGATTTTAGGAATAACAAAAACTTTAGGAGCTTGTTCTACCACTTCCCTTATAAGACTATTAGAGGTAAAAGTTAATTGACTTAAACTCTATTGAATATGACCTTGTTTATCTTCTATAACATCTATCTAAGGAAACATTTTATCAATTTTTGGAATTTATTGACTCACATCATTACTAATGCTATTCATGTGAGTGTTTAACTATATCTATCCCTTACTCATAGTTTTACTTTTAGAGGATAAAATATCAATTTTTGAATCAATTATCTGTTATTGATTTGTTAATCCATTAAAGGAATCATCACTCTTATACACTACTTGAGTATGATAATTTGTAGTAGAATCATGTAAATTACTAATATCTTGAGTAATATTTCCCTTTAGATATAATTCTATACTTTTGAGTAACTTTGAGACTTGAGATGAACTTTCTTGTATTTTAGAGACTTTGTTATTTAAACATTTATTTTCCATGTTATTCTAATTCATCAATTTGGTTTTTGTGGACTGATCAAGAGTTTTGTCAGTAGATCTCAAATAATACATTTGAGCTTTATATTTTCCATCAGGAGAGTATTGATTAAAGTCAAAAGTTTTGGGAAACCCTTTTTTAGAATAAGACTCATCTCCCAAAGGAGTTTATCATACATGACCTTTTGTTTCTTTTCTTTTTCTAGAAGAACCTTCCATCTGGATTATTATTTCTTTAGATAAAAGTCTTCTATTAGTTTCAAGCAACTTTTCAATAGATGAATCTCTTTTAATCATGTGCATACTAGACTGATTAGGATGATTAATGATTTGTTGATAGTCTATATAGAAGTAAGAATCAATTTACAGACCATGAATTCTTCTAAGATGCATACACTGGTTATTTATAGCCGGAAGACATTTTAGATGATCATTAAGGACATGACTCTGAGAATCAAATCTAATAATAGATTTATCAAGTGTATCTTTTATATAAGTAGAAAAGGATAGAGACTTTTGGGTTTTTGGCTAAGTCTGTATCAACAATCCATTTCTTTGGAAGTTTTCAATCAGACCAAGATATTGACTCAGCTGAGATAATTTAACTACTTTCATTAGTGTGACACACCATGCTTTTACCTTATGTAGGACCATGCTTGACAGTAGGATGAAGAGTATTGGTAAGTCAATACATGATTTGATATTCAAAAACAAGAGGAGAAGAACCTATAAATTTTTTTGATACCTATAAACTTAATACCAAATATATTCCTAATCAGATGTATATAATCTTTATAAGCCCATGAACTATTAAATCTAGATCACCTATATATGTAACTTAGATTATATAGCGAGGAATTGGCTAGATATATGTTGGTCCAAGGTTTGTACCATAGAGGAGAGGAAAATGATTTGGAAAGAGAAAAGGAAGAATTATTCTTCTATTTTAAGTCCAATCAATCAATTTTTACAATCAATATATGGGAAATTGATGGGGCAATAAAAAAGGGAAGGTAAAGGCTTTGTTTCTTGTTCTTATAAAAAACTTAAATGAAAGGTTAGATGTAATTTATTGTCAAATTAATTTTAAAACTTGTTTGAGATTTTAAATGTCCATTCACATGTTATGATGCTAATTGCATACTTTGTTTATATCTATTTTGACATCTAAGTTCTTTACATATTTCAAACTAAATTGTAGGAGGAAGGCTCCTAGTTCTGGTGGTACAAAGAAGGGTTTAAGGCAACATAATTTACACAACCAAGAAATATTTTATGACATAATGAACCAAATAATGAATGTAATATAGTGAATAAGTATTTAATTCATTCATGAAGTCTCTGTTGATCTTAATAACTCTCATCTAGGATGGACATCTCAATTTCAAGAACCTGATGGTAAAAGACGGTCTTCAATGATTATGTCGTATCATGAAAATAATAATCCTAGATTGTGTGGATCAAATAATACATTTAAGAATTTCATATTAAGGCATGGATTTGAGTTTCTTATTTATTAGTCTACTTTTTGGCTAACATATAATCTAGTAAGATAAAACTTTTGGTTATCTAATGAAATTCTAGATTATTTAAAGGAGTTCTCAGATTATGTTCTTCCTCTCAAGGCATCTGAAGAACTTGATGTGCACATTAATCCAAACCAACTTTAGAATATCTTTATTGCTCTCAAGATTCCCTTCAAAATAAAATTTGAATTATTTTCAGTACACACACACACACACACACACACACACACACACACACACACACACACACACACACACATGATTACTTATATTAATATACTATATATTACACCTTACAAATAATCTTGTTTTTGAAATTCAGATTAAATGGGAAGGTTTCAAGCCTTATAGTCTAGATGTCTTACTAGACACTGGTGTAGATATTTATCTATCTAGATTTCATGTTATTCCTTCTGATATGTGTCAATCTGATTTTCATAAGTTAACATTCAACACCAAGATTATTATTTTAGAATTGTATACACTAGTTCTAGTACAGTTTCATGATTATATTTATATGTTTAAGGTTGTTCAGCATGAAATGTCATCTTATGACATGATGATAGGATCTGATAATTTGTCAAGCTTGTATCTTGTTACTATTTAACCTCATGGAATTATTATGGCTAACAAGTATTCTCTATAAAAATAGTCTAAATATGAGTGTAAAATACCTCTCAAAGAAAAGCCAAGAAAATCAGTAGATATAGTATAAATCCAATAGAAGATAAATCTTTGTAGTGCTAGTATTGATCCCATTATTGAAAAGATAAAAAAGCGTTGTTGCTCAGAA